>JADDOH010003260.1:0-35622 GCA_016648135.1 Agrypnia vestita | reverse complement strand
GACCCAGTATAATGACCACATGAGATCATGTTACAGGAATACAACATTTCTAACAAAACAACAGACAACTATTCAAAACAATATACAGTTAATTAAAAATACATTGTTACTGAAATATTTTGCTTAAACCTATAAATTCGCTAATATTTATTAAAATATTGTTAAAATTTCTAACAAGTTGTACTAAATCTTTCAACACTTTTTTTTAAATTTCGTTTATAACAATTAAATTAACAAAATAAATTAACGTTTATGTTATAAGAGTTGTCCTATCGCTATATGATTTTTTGATTTTTTACAAGATGAATATTACATTATATTATTATTAGCTAGGAACTTAATTTTTTTTTATAAAAGTAGTAATGTAATTCACCATATATTTATTATAATTTTAATTCAATAAGGTAACGAGTATTCACCTGTTAAAATAAAAATAATATTTTCATTCAACAAGTACAAGAAAATAAGTGATATATTTTAATTTTTGATAAAATTATATTTAAAATGAATATTTTTTGAGATAACTAACTCTATGCCTTTTTTGTTTCTTGTCATAAGTTTCGAGATTTAATCTATGCTCGGTATTATGTATCGGTATTGTAAGTATATTTGTTGTTAAATAAACACAATATTCTTACTTTCCATTATATAATATATTACCTACCTATTTTTATATCCTTGTACATTAAAAATATCATAAAATTAATATGTTAACTGCATAAATTAAAATCTCAGTATTTATTCAGTTTTTTTATAGCCACATTAATGTAAATGGTATTGTCATACATTACCTGTTTATTTTATCATAAAGCCTTTCCATTTTAAATGGCACCATTATTGTAATTAACAAGGCTGCATGCCATAATTAAGGGGATTTTATACTACTTTAGCCCGCTTTTGACTAATAAATCAGCATTATCAATGGTATCAAACATAACAGATCCCGATCAATGACCAAAAATACACCCCCTCCCCGAATAGATTCATAAATGTTGTATTTAAGTTTGTTATTAACTATACGGGACTGCTCCTCTAGAAACTATAGTAGTAATAAATAACTCATATTGTGTACGTAGTACAAAGTTAAAATAATGGCTGAATCCAAGATTATGATCATATAAACAGATCCTTCTGAAAATAAGTATTTTCGTAAATTATCGTAAAAAAAAATCTAAAAAAAATGTAAATTCGGTATAGTTGTGTCCTGATTTAAAAATAAAACAGAATTGACTCTCAAATAAGCATTAATTAAAGAAAATATTACAAAAATTACAATAAAGAAAAATTTCGAAAATTTCACCACACATTTTGACATAAGATAGGCAAAATCTGTGGATGAATTGTAAAACATAGACAATATTTACATGAAGACAATTTTATTTATAGACAATATCTAATGTTTACGTGAATTATAGACAGTAGAATTATGATAAATACTGAACCTATTGTAGGTACATTTTGTAATTAATATTGCATAATATTTATTATTTATAGTTTACATTTTGTTTATACTATATATTTTTTATATGAATCTTAAAATGACGCATGTGGTGCACTACATGGTGAAATTTTCGATTTTTTTTAATTTTTAGGTAACTTTAAATTGTTTTATTTTCTTTGATACCTATTTGAACGTTAATTCTGTTTTATTTTGAAATCAGAATAACCAACTCAACTACACCGAAGATTCTTACTTTCAGAAGGATCTGTTATCATGAGCATATTCTTGAACTATGCCAAAATAATATTTATATTTGTAATTAGGCAGAAAAATGTAAAACATTCTCAAACTCTGTTACTAAAAAAAAGTAACTTCGAATTTTTGTGTGGAAATTTAAATAATTTTATAAAATGTTTCACTGTTAGTTAAATTGCTTAACCTTATTTTCTGAGGAATGTAAGATTATTTTACATTATATTTTCACATGTAATCTTTTCCCATGATTTATACATGGTACGGTAATTTTCCTTTTCTACAGTACACTTAGTTCAGTAATGCGATTGCTCAGTATTTAATGGTAACTTCCAGCAAAATTGCGCCTAATTGATTGCTCTAATGGAATTTACGTGTAGAAATTGAGTTACAAATAGTGTTCTTCTGTTAGAGCTTTTGTTTACACATAAAAACAATTTGGATTAAATGAAACAAACACGTGTTTAGGAAGCAGTGCTCTTGAACCAAAATGAATTTGCATAGTCAACAGAAATTAGTTATTTCTTTTTAATTTAATTCATCACAACTATCAAGACACTTGTATTTAGACACAATCCAAACAATACAATGAAAAATAAGTTCGTTTTCGTTTTCTGGACCACTAAAATATGTCCACGAAAAATTATTTTTATAAACTAACCATCGAGCGATTTTCCCGAAGGGGTAGGCAGAGAAGGTAGAACGCTATATTTTTCTATCTTGGCTCACCAATTATGCTTCGGATTTATTTATACACCTTCTCATGCTCGCTCTGCGGTTGCTGAGGCTTCATAGAGGCTAAACAGGACCATTCTACAATGTTTTTGTAGTATCTGATCGTGCCAAGTCTTTCGCGGACGCCCTCTACTCCTGCTACTTTCAACACTCTTTATCACAAAATTACATAAAATCTCGCATTATATCCTGCTTTTATATTAATTTTTACTTTTCTATTTCTTCAATAATGTTATTTATTACTATTCTACGTTACTAACGCATAACTCTTAAGCGAGAATAAATGCCACAAAATAGGTTTCACTGAGTGAGGCGTTATTATTAATTTGTGTTGTGTAAATAAACAATAAACAAACAATATTTATTTGAGAATATTATTAAATGTTTAATCTCGTTTAATTACGAGTGGGTATATACCAAAAACCACCAAAATATGAACTAACGTAAATTTTTTGGTACGCAAACGCCGTTAGTTTCAATATGTTAGACTTGTTTTTAAAAATTACTATAAGCTTGAAAATTTAAAAAAAAAATAAAACGTTTAAACCAAGTACTGTTTAAAAGTATAATCCGTCTATAAAAAATCGCGCTTTTACAAAAAGATATTTTTTAGGAATTTTTCAATTTTAAAAAACAATGTCTATTGTAAAAAATACGGTTACTTCACTAAATACAATTTAAATATTTAAAAATAAATGCTTTCCCTTCGATATAATGTGTCTTAAATGTATATGCGTGAATACTGTGTGAATTCCTTATAAATGAAATGAAAATGTATGACAGTGTGTTACTTTTTTTGTGTGTTACTTTTTTGTTTTTGTACGCGAGTATTCAACTCTCCTTGCATAATATGTTCCCATGCCCACTAACCCGCACTGTTGCTGGAATTGATTAAATTATTATTATACCATATTTTTTGTCTTAACATTATCACATAAATAACTGCATGCACACAATAAAAATTATTTTAATAATTTATGCATATCTACTACCAACGCAAATTCTCGATGAGTCAATCCTTAGGATCGTATGATACGACCTAGCATAAATATTTATAGACTTAGAGCCAGCGATCGCCAAACTTACGTTAGATATAGTATCATAGTACCTGAAATATTTTCTTTACATGTGCACTATAGAAGATAAGAAGGTTTGGATATTATGACATTAGAGTTTGGGGATTTTGGGAGATATCAGGCAATACAAATACAAGAAAATGAGTAAGTAAAACGAAAATATAACAAATCAGATTTTTTAATATATTTAACGTGATAGTACTATACACTTATTACACCAGATTCATTGAACCTCTATAAATTTTCATGTCATTTACGTTAAAGTAACAAATTTGAATTTAATATATTTTATTCGGACCAATATTTATCAATTTTACGTGATACCATATATTTTTATTTTATACCATTTACGTGAAATTTTTTTTATACATATATTACTCATTGTCTGTCGAAATACCCAGAATTCAAATGTCATAATATCCAAAGCTTCTTACCTACTATAGTGCAATCTACAGAAAATATTTCGAGTTTAATACTATAACGTAAGTCAGGTGATCGCTGGCTTCTACTCTATTATATGTTATACTCATTATTATATTTCGCGATTGAAGGTCACATTACATTGTATTAAAGAATTCAAAGAATGTTTTTTTTAAACAATAAAACCCGAATACTTGCAGTACCTTACAAATAATGCAACGCCATAAATATATTAGTGCACATTGCATCACGATGATGCAATTGCTTACTTCATAGGTAGTCTTAGAATCCTTTTTGATATTGTAAGAATGAGCAAGTGAACTGTATTCATTGAAGATTTATAGTTGACTCACCGTTATGTTACGTAAGTCAAGGTTGGTGCTTTTTTTATGAACGGTACTGACAAATGATTAACGCGAAGGTTTAAATAAATAAAGATATACAGAAGAAGACCAAAGAACATCTGGATGACTCAATGCTACCAAAACCTACAGAAAAACGGTCTTGATAAAAGCGACACCCAGAGCCGATGCCAACAGCCAACCTAGGCAATGAGTTGGGACAGTGAATAATAAAATAGCGAAATTGTACGAAGTAACGGATTGTCTTAACCCTTATGTTACTACCCGGGCACCCGGGTATCCATTTCCGACTTCAAGTTAAAATAATTTTATTCATAAACCCTTGATGCTTTTGTCTGCCCGGATCCCCATTATTTGAGGTATTTGAAAGGGATTTATGTATTTTTTTGTGTAATTTTATTTTTAAAAAGGTATTTTATATGACCTTAAACTTGTCTAGTCCTCTGATTACTACCCAGGGTACCCGGGTACTCATTCAGTATTGATATTCTCATTTAGTGATAGACATAAATTTTACCATCAGATTTCGTTGTATTGTAAAAATTAATCATGTTCGGTTTATTTTTGAGTCCCGACGTTACATCATCACGATGCGCAGATGATAAAAGTATAACTTTCTTCAAAAATATAATATGTATTTAGGTAATCGGCATCATACACTATCAGCATACCCATGAATGCATTTAACTTGGATGAAGTCAAATCCTTGCAATGTGGTTTATTAGTACGATCTTGTTCGTTGTACTCAATATATATATTTTTTGGCCTCTTTATTGTGACGGTGTGACGGACAATAGTATCAACAATTTCTGGTGTAAAAACACATTTGAATGTAATACTAATAGATAATGCTTTTCATGGTCCGTGTAAATCACTTATTTTCCGATGACGAACGATGTAATGCGACGTAGTTTTATAATATGCGGATTTGTATGCCACCGTCATTTCATTGCTAGCCCGGAAATGAACTTGAGCAGATGTCGGTGGTTCAATATTATTCTATTTTATTTTTAGCGTGATAATAATAATATATGTAGTATTTATATAATAATAATATATAGTCCATATCTTCTTCTAATTCTTTATCGTCATCTTCTGTATTTGAATATTCATTTTGATCAGTGTATTCTGAAATCCAATCTTCGTTCTTGCTATTCAAAAAATCCTCTGTATCTAAGACCATATCGTTACACAGCAATTGGGAGTAAACAACTTTTTTCAGAAGCAATCTATCAACAAAAAAATATAATATAATTAATTTATATGTTTGATTTCATTTAACGTGAATATATTAATAAGAAAACATCAACACATATCACCATTGTTAAAATTTTAGTGAATTGGAAAAAAGTTGAGACGATGAAAACTTTAATTTTGTAAACATATAATAAATTTTAACTGTAAATAATTTATTACATATAATATATTATAACTGTTATAAATATATAATAAATAATTTGCACATGAGACATGTCCGCACTTTACTAAGATAGCTAGAATTGAATATATAAATGAAAAATTCAGTCAAAATGTACTAGTCAATGTCAAGCAAACTGATAAAAATCAGGTATAAAGGGATACAGATATCGTTAGGAGAAGCAGTGACCTTCAAGGAAGGTATTTGATCATTATCTCAATACCAATTTACGATATACAAAAAAAAGAATGCATTAGGAACGTCCATCCAAGTAGAGTACCCAGGTACCCTGGGTAGTAACATAACGGTTAAAATGCATATTAAAACAATATTTAGAAATACATAGAAATATTGTAAATCTTATTTATTATTCCAGTCAAGATCGTAATACGCAGTCAAATTTATTATTTCGTTAATTACTATATAATAATAATAGCAAAATTAATCGTATGCCATATCATTTTTTTTTTAACCATAAGATATATTTATTTAATAATGGGTGAATGCCAAGTACGCGCATTCTAATTAAACCTTTATTTTATTTGAATTGCGATTTTCAATATAATTAATATTTCAATGTATTCACGGTTTTACAATTACGGTTTACTGCCTTTCGAGATACAGCATTGGAGGTGCTAATATTTTACTCTCTTCAGATGCGACTAACTCGCTACCACAAAATTCCTCATTCATGGCAATTTAAGTTATGAATTTGGAAATATCGTAAATATTTGTTGAAATTCGCTTCATATATTTGATATCCAATTTCTACAAATCTGCTTCACTATTTATTTGCTTTTTCCGTTTGCAGATATTTGCACTCGATTTAATTTAAGTCCGTTCCGATTCAACGGCTCCTCCTCCATATGCGCGCGCGTTTATTCCGTTTCAGAGGTAAATTCTGTTTTGTTTGTTTTAGTACTGATATTTATGTTTTGCGGGTACTGTCACTAAAGCCTCCCATGCGTAAATACGAGTCTCTGTTCAAAAACTCTCATTGAAAATTTCTAGCTTTCTTTGATCAGGTATGAGCTAAAATGTGCAATGCAAGCGTGTACATTCAATGGGCGCAGTGAGTCATATTTATTCAAATATTTTGTTTGAATCATAAAACAGGTATTTAATCGCGTGCGTAATATAAAGCATTAAAAAGGATACTACAATAAATGTGTAGAGAATTGCTTTATATAAAATAACTTGCATTCATTATTGCTCTTTTGAAATAAAGAGAAATTAAGAAAGATACTTATTAATATTTCATTGTTAACATTGGCTTTTTTCCACTTTCTCAATCTCAATCTTTTCGTAATTATTAATTGATGATCAATTGCAAAATTTCTAAATATTCTCATTTTAAGAATTAGATTATTAAATAATAGCGAACAGCGAATGAATGATATGCTCGCAATTTTGAAGCTCAATATTAAAGAATTTAATATGAGCGAATAGCAAATGAATAAATAATGTAACTTCCGCGAGCACCATTTAGAGCCAATTTAAAAATAAGGTAGGTTGGATAGAAATATATAAATAAATTTAATATTTTCTACTCTTATGATATCCTGTAACATTTTTATATCAGCTTAATCAACAATTCACTAAAAAATTATAAATGCTTAATCTCATTCTAAAATTAGTATTGCAAATTCTTTTTTAACAATGTAGGCAAATACCTGAAATTGAACTAGCCTTCATTGACTTTTACGAGACTTGTTTGTAGGTACATTCTTCCAAACGATAGTACGTTCCTTTTAATTGTTTAACATAACCTCTTCAAGCCCAATAAAATAAAATGAACGGAAGAATATCAAAAAATATTTCCATACATACTAGCGAATGCTGGTATTACATTAAAATATGAATGCAGTAGTATTTTTATTATAATCTCAAGGCATTATATACAATAAATTCATCACGAAATATATACTGACCCATAATACCCGGCAGACACCCGCTTATTACGATCAGTATGAGAAACTGATTGATAATATTATAAATGGAGAATGCATAAAATTATTGAATTCAATTAACAGTAAACTATTACACCATTAAATTTGCATAATTTACATTTACTCAAAAATTTTCCCTCAGTACACCAGACATTCATATCTGCTACATTCTTCATATACAATTTTCTTCGAAACGACATTAAATTTATAAATTCAATAAGAATATTCCGTTTTGATTATTTATTAAAATAAAACATTATTCCGTGTTAAAAATATGTATGATTTCAAATATTACACATAAAATTTCCAATTTTGGATTCATTTTCCAATACAATTTCTAACCATAGGCGGCCATCGTAGCGCAGTGGATATGCTACTGGCTTCCCACACCGAGGGTTTCGGATTCGATTTCTGGTGTTTCACAAATAATTAATCCAAGAGATTTACTCAAGCCTGGGTGTTTTGTGATGTATGTCGCTTCTGTAATTGGGATTTTTAGCCTGTTGAAGCGTAAAAAAACTTTAACTTACTATTACTAATACTTATAATAATAAACTAATAAAAAATTAATAAACTAATAATTAATTATATAATGTAAAGTTGAAATTCAAAAATAAAAAGACCGTCACTGTTGACGGATTATAATTAGTTTTATATATGGGTATATGAATGTCAAATTATATGTTTTTGTACAAGTTCATGTGTATATATATATATATATATATATATATATCATATACATCATGTATGCATATATTAATATATATTTATCATCATCATAATTCTTGGCACTACAACCCTTGGTGGGTCTTGGCCTCCTCAATAATTTTCCTCCACTCATCTCGGCCTAGGGCCAGCTCTCTCCAGTTTCGAAGGTCTAAGGCAGAGATATCTATGTATATATATATATATATGCACATACACATATAAAAGCATTTATTTACACTCAAGAACGTGCCGTAGGGCCATTTGGGTGGCAATGTCCAGCAAGAAATATATAATGTTGCGTTGTATTAAATATTTCGTTATATGTACGCTATTTAAATGGTTTTAGCACATTTTATTTGGACAACAATGGCCGATCGATTGAGGTATTCCACAGTGATAATAAATTGTATTGATTTTTTTAATTTATTGCTTTTTTCTGGCTGTTTAGGTGTTATTTATTTGTAGTTAATTGTTTCAGTCGGGGCTTGCGGGGCGCAACACTTCCTAGGCCGGGCAACGATGTCTGGGGGCATCAGACCAGAACAAACGGAATTATATCCAGCTTTTCAATTATACGACACGGCATAATTGGCTTTTGCAAAGTTGTCAGTTTAAAAATCGTTTCTAAGTCAATAACCATTATTAGAGGTCGCATTTAAAAAAATACGATTTGAATTGTATTGGTTTATTAATGACTATAATGAATCAGTGTACATATAAAATAAACGTGAAATATATATTTTGGTGTATTTTTAACTGTGGAAACAGTATTTAGCTTTGTGTATCATATGTATAACATTTTTTAATATGAATGGCAAATTCATTGAGATTGTTCATTTTATTAAATTAATTAAAAACGACCACACTTATGATAAAGTAATGGGTATATGTATTTTATCTCTAAATATAATAATTTCGTTGTCTGTCTATAACTTGCTGACATGACAATTTTAGATAATTGGAGTGCGACAAGCAATAAACGCTTGATTCATGTTGCGCGGTCTCGCAAGGGTCGTTATTAAGCATAATTATTTCCTATGATTTTTTACGGTGTACGGCTACTTTTTATAATGTTAGTCTTGTACAAGATTATCAAAAATCGTTAAAAGTCAGTTAGGTCAAATTAGGTGTGTATAAGCAAAATAAATAAAAATATCAACATAATTAAAGCAGAACAATGTTACCTCAAAACAATGTTCGGCTATTTCCGACATTTTATGTCATTTTTTCACACTCTTTTACATTCAGGAATTAGGTTCATTAATAGTCAGGTATTAGAATCAATAAAAAACATTAAACAACTTTTATTGTTAATTAGAAAAAACATACAGAAAAAATCAAATTAATGAAAAAATATTTTAACTGTCACCGGGACTCGAACCACTCCAATTCTATCCGTGAATGGCGCATTATCCAATTTCGCCATGAGAGTCTGATAAGTTAACGAAAAATTTTCGACCTTATGTGTAGTCTCTTCTTTTTTTTAATTGATCAACATTTTTATTCCATTTTAAAGCAATCCACTTTGTTCTGAAATTGCAACTTCACAAAAATAATGTGTTTCCTTTAATAATAAAAAACATGTTTACCAAGTTAATTTATCAAACAAAAGAAGGAATTTTATATTTAGGTTTAGAATTACTTTTAATAACCCTGTCAAAAGCAATGATAGTTCCAGTCGAAATAATTGATTATATAAAAATTATTTGAAAACATTAAATAAGCAAATACAAGAAACCTTACATATAACCAGTGGTGTTTTTTCTACTAGATATAGTGAAGGCGTACCGTTTCTGGAGAGTTAAAAAACAAAAATAAAAATAAAAAACAAAAGATAAAAAACTTCAAATGGGGCAGTTTTAGTAAATACACGCAGTACTGTGTGCATTTTAAGGGGCTATTATGAAACTTTTTACTCGACACATTCCCCTCGGGTGTGAACAGCAGCGGCCTCTCCGCGGGACCACCCCCCGCCCCCGACGATTTTCGTGCATTTTCATGCTTTGCATATTCAGCACAGCACAGCACAGTAATGAAGCGCTGACGCCCGCTCCGGTCGCGGCGATAAACGTTCGTTATTCATATCCCACTTGCATCTTTCTCGCTGCTTGTTACTAAGTTTCATGCGCAATACGCTCAATGTATGCACATTGAGCGTATACACAATACACGTATCGTGACGTAGGACGACGTGGTCACTCGGATGGGCGGTGACCTATCAGTACCCGATGGTGTAGTGCGGCGGAACGATATTTTGTTTGAAAATCTTCCTATGTATAAAATAAACACAGTGCTCACAAAACAAATACAAAAAATTTATATATATATATATATATATATGCATTATGAAAGACCTTTTTCGGAAACTTCTCGGATTTACAAAAAAGTTATTTTATTTTAGTGCGATATTTCGATTATATGAACATCTCATTCACTCTAAATATTTATTTTATTTTGATTATGTATCTTTACTAACAGAAATATTTTTAGTACGAGCGTTTCATTATTTTTTATGCAACTTTTGAGTTATGGCACCCCTGAGTGTCTGTATTTAAATTTTATTATTATTTAACCATTACCATATTTTGTTTTCGAAAATTCCGTTTCATTTGAAGTGGAAGGGTAATGAAATAAACATTTCCATATCAATTCAGTCGTACAATTAAACAAAATTGAGGAAGACCACAAATACTTTCTATACATTAATTACGTATCCCAAATTAAATCAATTTTGTTTTGTTTTGAAAGCTTTCGGGATATTTTATATTTATGTGGACTTACATATTATTTCCAATACGTATTTAAAAAATTTGTGGAGATTTTACGTCATAAAATAACGGTAAAATGTTAATTTTGTAGACCAGTTGGTAAAAAGTTAATTCTTTTAAAATCTGTTCAGTTTGTTTTTAGAGAATAAGGGGTTTACCTTTAGACAAATTACGTATAATAATAAATAGTTCAATTTATTAGAATATTTTTTGGAATTATTTTATGTATGATGTTTGTTTGTATATATTATACATACATAAAATGCGACTTTGAATATATGAAAACATATATGATTTGGTATCAATTCGAATATTTAAGCGTATTTTTTTTAAACAAAGGTTCCCTATTAATGTATAAATAGTACCTTCTTAGGTTTCATCATCTTCGAATGGCAGACTGAGACCTCCTGAAAATTCAGTTTACTTACCCTATCTTGTACAGTTCTCATCCATTCAGGGCCCCAGTTCTCTTTTACTTATTTCTTTCTACAGTCCTCTACTTCTACTGGATTTATAGACACCAGGATTATATAAGTCTATCACTCGACGCCGTCTCAAGCCCTGCTGTAGGACCAGTGTTAAATATGTATTATTCGTTCGTTGTATGGACGTAGACCTCGTGGTGGCAAATGGAAATGTTTTGTTAGCTTGACTGATGGCATTTACGTCACGACTCCCCGTCCTTGACATTCTTATCCTGCTTGCGTCAGTTGAAAACTAACGCACTAAAAATCGAGCCTCGTTTTCTTCCTTCCAATTTTTTCGCTATTTTAGCTTAGCTTAGAATCATCCCAACTTACAGCGTTCATCTCCCATCCTTATTCCTACAAATTAACTCCCAGACCTGCATTTTGCATCAGATTCAACTAACATGGTCCCACATGCCACTCGATCATCAATCTTTGATGAAGGAGAACGATGAAGAAAAATAAATTTTCAACGTTTTCATTTTATACGTCAGTAGAAAAATAATTCACTGATCATGCACACTAGACGTTACTTGAAAACTTTTTATTCCCTCACCAAGACCTGCCCTTCAATAAATATATTTTAAAAATAAAACCTTCATTGATTGACTTTTATCGATTAAAACACTACATAATGGAAAAATTCTCTCGATGCATTTGATACATAAAATTATTTAACATAGGACGGCAAACCAATCATCTATACTATTTAGGTAGGTACCACACTATCTATGTTCCTTTTTAATAGTATTTTTGCAGCATTGATGCTTTGTTGAGTTGCGCAAAGAAGTGGCAACAATATAAACTTTCGCTCAAAAGGCTAAGAAGTTACGGTGCAGAGCGGCACAGGAGCAGGCTGCAATTGAAACTACATTCGAGGAATCAGTAACTTAGTTTACGACTTGTTCATAATAGGCGATTGAGAAGGACAACTTGCGCAAGACAGTCTATCGAAAGAGGTCTTCAAAGAAAATTTTATTACAGGCGGCACACGTCTAAAAGTGTACAACACAAATACAATTGTTAAAAAAGTAACCCATAAAAACCAAGTTTTTGTTATACTCCCTTTCTTTGTACAATATAACAACAATTAAAGACGAATTAAAACATATAACATAACACTAAACTTACAGTAATTTAATATATTTCTAAAATGTCAGATGTTTTGAGCTTTGATAAGACACTTCATGCTTTGAAGATTAAATTCTAAAAACATTTGTCAGTCAATTTAGATTTTCGACATTCGTAATGAAGTACCTATTATGTATACCAACGGAGTAATTCAAATTTAGAAAATATTCCGCGATGTTATCGGGCCGCGGTTGCTAGTAATCAAACTTTTCTAATGGTTCCAATTTGAAAAAATTGGTATTTTTTTCCCCAACAAGCTCTAGGAGTGGTGAAGTGGGCTGAAATGTGATATAATTTATAAACGTGTTTCTATAATTCAATTTTTTTAGGATTTAAAGTTGCATTAGGATTTATAAATGCAACTTGGGAACGATATTTATTTTAATTTTAAGATATAAAAACGGTACACACAAATAATAATTTGAATTTGTTAAAATTTAAATATCATGAATAATACCTACCTCCAAAGCAACAGTTGAGCAAATTTTACCGAAATTTCCATTTTTTTTTTGTAAGAAAGTCTGCCAAAAATCCAATTTTCACTTTTTTTTTCCTTCGTCCAAATTCTAGTTTATGGTCTAAACTAAAACACTTATTTTGTTTTACTTCAGATGATCCTGTTATGAGTTTTACTGTCAACGCGGACGCACCTTTTGTCCGAGGGAGTCACAATGGCGGAGTTTTAAATATTTTCCTTTGAAAATTTCATAAATTCTTTGTCAAATGTATATCTCTGAGACACTAAAACGTTTGAATAAAATATTTTATTTCTGTATAAAAAAAAATTAATGCATATGTGGAGTATAAAATCAAAGGCAGCAATATCCGAAAAAATTGAATGCAGTCATTGAGGAATACTAATTTACAATGTACCAAATTCGAGATTCTTTAAGAAACATCGCCTTTAAATTTGTAGAAAACGTGATTTGGGAAAGGATACAAATCTAGATTTCAGTACATTTTAAATTAGTAATCTTCGACGACTGCGTTCAGCACATTTTAAAATTTTTTTTAGTTTTTGCGGTCTTTGCTTTTATACCACCACATATGTTATAATTGATTATATTTTGGTGCCCGGGATTCATAATAACTCTAAAATGAGCCGCAGTCCCATTATCATCGACTTAAGAGTAGTTAGAGATTTTCTTTCGTCATGTGTGATTTTCTCAACTACTATACGTTAGCTAGTGACGTGTAGAGATACAGTAAATAGTGGGATTAGAATCACTTACGTCACCAGAAGCATCCTGACCACTCAGAAGCCAGACTATACTTCAGTGGAGAGTCGGCAGAACAATGCACCCTCCAAATCCAGCATCCGCTGCTGAAGTTGAATCATAGAATTTCCTTTACTCAGCCATATGCTCAGCAACTAAGCTAAGATTTGCAAGCTTTTGTGCTTAATACGTTTTCCAACTGAAGAATCTTCTACACGTTTATAGCAAGATTTTACGCATCAAGCAACTCCCTAAATTGATATTCTGCCGGTAAATATAATTTTAATTTGCTTAATTTTGAAAATCGTGTAAGACACAAATTTTCACCGCGTATTTGAACAGTGGTAGAAAAGGCTTTTGTATTTACATGTATAAAGATGATACTTTGAAATGAGCAGACAAATATAATTGAGAGAATGCGATTTAGACGTGTCTCTAGGAATTGGGTTGTTTCTCGTTAATTATATTTCTGTATAATTTAAAAAAGTTAATAAAATAATATGATTAATAATCAAATTCAACCCGCCTCTTCACTCCTCTTAATTTTCTCTCTCTTCCACCACTTAGATAACCTCTCCACTTCCACTGAACCAACAACCCATACACCAGATACACACTCACACTACATACACTTTACTAGTCTTCACTCATCTGAAGAAGAAAACAGACGTTTCCGAAACATGTGATTCTCTCAAATAAAATAAGTGGAAATGAAGCAAACAAATGGTACTTTCATTAATCAATTATTTAAATACTTTATTATTAATAGTTATTAACTACTGTGAATCAATTTTCAATGTATTTTCAAAATTTTGAAAAGGTAATAATATATTCATTTTATTATGGAAACAATAAATTCCAGGAACTAGAAAAACGTTTATTTACGCAGGCATATATTTCGAAAAAAATATAAATACCAAATATTTATAGCAATATTATGTTACATTAATATCTGAATTATCCGCAAAAATAATAATTTCGTTGTTCGTCTATAACTTCTAGAATTCAATAACTGGCCTCACTTCGTTTTCAAAATAAGTATGATTACAAAATTGTTAGGTATCAAATAAAATTAAAACATTGACTTAATGCTAGTTTAATAAAATACTCTGAATTTGGTTTTTATTTAAAATATTAAGATTTTTTTATATACTTCAGTTTAATAAAAATTAAAACTAAACGTCCATTACTGTATAACATATGTCATTTATATTTATCATTAATCAAAATATATAATTATAAATGTAACAATGTCCGTCATTAAAGCTACCAGATAGCATAAATAATAATGAGGTATAATATAATAATGACGTATAAGGAGCAAAAAAAGCATAATCATCTATTTAGTAATGTCTATCACTAACGTTATCAAGACACTACGCTACTCTTGATAGTGCTGTTCTCACAGCTTTAACTGATGGCCAAAGTGTATATGATAAAAAGACGTCATTTTCGAGGGGTTATAACTAGTATGATAATAATATTGTAGGAATATTACAAGATATAAATTTTAATTCGATTTTTTTTTCAAAATAATATCATATATGCTTACATAGACATCATGCTTCAATGTTCAAATATATTATATATTTGAATGTTTTTTGAATGAATGAATCTCTCTGCGTTGACATTTTGAATTAAATTGCAGTCTGGAGATTTTGATGAGACGTAATTAAAAATCTAATAATCCTAGAAGCCCCTTGGAAGTTCCAGACAAGACGAAAAACGGTGAAAAATTACGTTTTTCAAATTTGTCTCCTGGCCATAGTTCCACTATTAATAGCTACTCTGGAGCAGTTTAAAACCATAAATTTTTCTCTTAAACCTGAAGTCGTTGCAGCGGAAACGCATACCACACTCTTCTAGCAATTTTGTAAAATGTACCGACGCTTCAGCGAGTTTTATGCGGTTCAGAGAATTAAGTTCAACAGCGTTTCAGCTACTAACATACCGTTTACGGAATCCACTTGACTTGATTGTATGTGATGTTTATTACATTTTAACATAATTTATTAAACAAATACATATGACTATCAGTAGCTGTCGATTATTTTTAGTGTATATCTTTGTTTACGCACACTATTGATACGAATTAGTACACAACACATCACTAAAAAAAGAAACAAAAATTTAAAATAATATATTAAAAATACGTACCTACAAACGTGTTTGCGTTAGCATGTATCTCATGATACCCATGATAGGTCAATGACTGCGGGTCATTTTCTACAAAGTTCGCAACCTTTCAGCGTAATAAGGCGGAACACTTACTGCTTTCTCTGCCTGCGAACACGCATTTATGTATTAAAATATTACTAGAAATCATACTTAAGATGAAAACAACTGACCCCGGAATAGCCTCCGGTTCTAGACATTCCGGAAACGTCTAAGAGTTTTCACGTAAGAGTTAAATACTTTACTTTTAACCTGTGCGATGATACTTGAAAAATTTATTATTATTTGCAGAGACTTTCACCATTTCTGTATTTCCAAAAAAAATTAACTTTTAATAGAATTGAAGTTAGCTTTGTAAAGATTATTCATGATGATCACTAAAATTAAAATTATATTAATGTTTATTGTGTTTTATTATACAGATGTCTCATAAATAGTATCAAAACTTTGGAGAAGTCTTCTTCATTCAATTAGAATAGAAAATATTATTATAAAAGTATTGAGAATATTTTCTATTCAATAGTAAATTCAAACATATTTTAAAAAAATATTTTGAAAGATCAATAAACTTCGTCTTCGTATGTACTCTTAAGTGGGAATATATTCAATAGTGGATTATGCACAAATTTTGTCTGGTTATTTATTATATTTGAATTAATATTGACACATTTCTTGATTTCAAGTATTTCTATTATCCATCCCCATCCGATAATATTCCCTAATTAATCCCCCCCCTCCCCTCACCCTCCCATAACACACTTGCATGGTTTATCTTCTTCTTCTTCTTCTCCATCAGCCTTCGTCTTTCCACTGCTGAATATAGGCCTCTTCCTTATTTTTCCATTCTTCCCTGTTGTTGGCTAATTGTGGCCATTCCTTTCCCCCCACAGCGACAATATCATCGGCCCATCTTTTTTGAGGTCTACAGAACTCTGGGAGGCCATCTTGTAGTATCCTATCTTGCAATGTGTCCTGCCCATTGCCATTTTAGCTTCGTTACACGATCCATGATATCCACTACTCTAGTTCTTCGCCTAATTTCGTGGTTTCTAATTCTATCTCCTAGGCTTATTCCAAGCATGGATCTCTCCATTGATCGTATATTTCAATTTTAGTACATAAACAATCCTGAAGAAGGTAACATTGTTTATTTTAAATCTAACTAGCTGTGCCCGCGCGGCTTCGCAAGCGTACATTTTTAGAACACTGTTTGGATCGTCATAGAACTTTCGCGAACCTTCTAGAACATTCTCCTTCCAGAACTTTCAAGAAATTCGAATGTACAGGAACCTTCTACATACACCGACACATTCCGCTACTCAGTTTAGAACCTTATAGCACTTTCGGAAATTTTCTAGAACGTTCTCCTTCCAGAATTTTCTAGAGCGGATTTTTCTGGAATTTTCTAGACTTACCAACACAGTCGGCGGGCCCATTCTGGAACAATTTGTAGTATTTGCGGCCTTCCCATAACAAAACAATGTGCTAGAATGCACATTTTAGTCACCCACTCCCACCCACGCTCAGCCACCCCCACTAAACTCGCACATTTTCAATGGGACACCAAGGGCTATCCACCACCATAACCACCAGGGAGTGGTAGTATCTGGTTGTAAAGAAAACTTGGCGGATAGGGAAACACGGGTTTCTTTATATATATTGATTAAGTGGTGAAAACAAAGTGATATTTGTTTGATTTTAATAATAATGACAACATAAAGTTCAAACTTTCATTCAGAAGAAAATATTCTTCAAACAATTAATATTTAATATTCTCTCTCTGAGTTTACAACTCTGTATGAATAAAGAGTAATAGTTCAATATTCTCAAGAGAATATTCAGATTATAGAAGAAGAATATTAATATTACAACATAAACGACTCATATAATTTTTGTGAAGTTTTACGTAAGATATAAAATGATGTCATTGTAATAAAAAACAGAGCCGCAATACCCTCTCGTCTTTTAGGAACCGTTACGTGAGCCTGTAACAAAGTTACACTGGGCTTTACACTACTAACGAACGTAACATTGCGTTCTTAAGAATGTACATTTGTGTTCAAAAATACGTTCAAGTTGTGTCGTTAAATTCCGACGTGTGCTTCGGTGTTAATGCCCGTGTACGCTTCTTATGTTGACGTCGGGAATAATTATAAGTGAACTTTCTCAAGTACGTGACATTTCCACAAAACCTTCGCAAGCCTCTCGCGGCAAAAATCCAACAATTTACTAATTACTTCACCGCAGCGGTGGTGTAAATGTATCGTGCATATTTAAGGAAGGACCGCAATATTTGAAGGCATATTTTTCCATTCGGATGATTTTATTATGATTGGCATTCATACTCAAACATCATACCCCCACAATGACGCTCCGGCAACTACGCTAAAGCGCCCAGAACAACCCCGAAAATAGCGCGTAGACAATTAAAACTACAAAAAAAATATATGAAAAATAAATGAGTAGTAAGAAATTAGTAAGAATATTGATACGACACGTATTCCGTGTTCGCATGTCTATTTTTTTTTAATAGGCTTTTTTTAACCTAACCCATAGTACACTAATAATAAGATTTAGCAAAGACAATCCATGAAAAAGTTTATTTTTAACAATGGAACACATTACAGGAAAAAAAATTGGTTAAAAAACGTTGAATTTTTGAAGAAGTTTTTTTATGATTATGAATTTTAAAGTCCATATATTCAACTTTAAAATTCATAATCTATGGATATTCTTACGGTGGGACGATGAATTACACCAGCTACTACAGGTCTTAAGCTCTGTGGCCACACTATGAAGACTTCCATATATGATTACTATATAATAAGCTTCATCATTCTAAGACTTATATAATTTATTTTAATTAATGATTATCTCTCTATGGACAAAATCTAGTAATTGTGATCATTTAATTGAGTGAAAAACATTAACTTTGTAACCTCTACGAGAGTTTAATAATATTTTTATATTTTACTCCTAACTTAGGAAAGTATATTCTATCATCGAGAGAATATACTTTCTAATCTCTCTTCGAATCTCGGAGAATCTCTCATCGAGAGGTCCAGTATTAAACCGGAGATTCTGTTACTCTCGTAACTTAGGTAGTAAAATATAAAAATATTATTAAGCTCACGAAGAGGTAACAAAGTAAATGTTTTTTACCCAATTGAATGGTTTTCATTAATAATCTCTGCAACGTGAACGCCAAATCCATCAATAATCCGGTAATTATGTTCATAAAAATATAAATAAAAATGTTGTTGAAACATTTCTACCTGTAAAAAGTAAAAAATAATTGCTTTTATTAAGTATTATTATTTTTTCTTTCAGACTCACATTTTCCTTATCAAGGAACGATTTAAGTATCGCAATCCACCAATAAACATTTAGTTCAATGTCATTCATCTGAAGCAGTTACCACTAATTGCTACGGGATAAGCTTAAGGAAGTAATACGTGAAAAGCTTAGCGCTACTGTGACCTGAACTTAACTTTGGAACTCTTTGAGCAACTTGGAGAAAAGTTAGAAAGGAAATACAGCGCGTGCGAAATTTATGTACAGTTTATTATATTATATTCTGTCTGAAATGATTAATAATACAACACGTGTACAAGTTTATTTTACTTATAGAACAGTTTACCCGGCAACTTAAGTTTCGCCAAACATCTGGAAAATACAATAATTACTGTATTATGTAAGTTTTGAGTTGAAAGTACATTAAACTGACCCCTTTGAGCTAAGATCATAGTCAGAAAATTAAAAAAATATTTAGTTTTACACTAACGACGACAAAACGAATACATTTTATGTATTTTCATTGTCTAATACTTAAAACAGTAACACCTGTTAATGAAAAAATTTAATTAAAAATAATATAATTAATATAAATTAACTTTGTTTAAACCACTTATTTATTGAAAAAAAAATCAACATGTTTCAAAGCCAATGGCTTCTTCATCAGGAAAACAAAAATTATATTTAAAAATCGAAGTATAGATCAAAATATTAAAAAGTTATATATGGAAAATAATAATATAAAGTACCTAATTAATATGAAAATAAATTTAAAAGATAACTATTTGCAAAAAGGACCTGATAATGTATGATATTTTCCATATATAACTTTTTAATATTTTGATCAATACTTCGATTTTTAAATATTATTTTTGTTTTCCTGATGAAGAAGCCATTGGCTTTGAAACATGTTGAATTTTTTTTCAATAAATAAGTGGTTTAAACAAAGTTAATTTATATTAATTATAATTATGTTACCACAAAATAAATTTGCTACATTTGAAGAAGAAGTTAAAAATAATAATTTACTATAAAACGAACTGATTTCCAGCAAACATATTAGTAAGTTAGAAAAACCATAAGATACCAACCATATATACCTAATCACTTTTGAAATTTGCTGCTGAAGCCGAATACTAATGATGGACACCGTGGACAGTAACGGGAATCAGGGTCTTTGTCCTGGAAGTGCTACACATTGAGGCACTCTGGTTGAGATGATGACAACCTGGAAGCCTAGTGGTAACCAGAAACGTGGAAGAAAGAAAGGTGGAAGTTTGGAAATGAAGAGGACACTCTTTCCCACTAAACTAACCAGATCAATGAGGCTTCTCATTCACACCAGCCCTTCGGGCCGCTCAGAGCTTTGGCGAATCGGGGAGAATCGTCAATAGCGTGAAATTTGTGTTTTTTTTCTCAGAAGTGAAACTAACCATGAAAGAAAATAGAAAAAGATTTATACAGTACGAATACTCATTGTGCTTATTAATACTAATTTTAAAATTTGAGTTGAATAATTTTCATTGTATTATATAACTCATGTTTTAGACTGTAGAGTTTTCCTTTCTTGATGCCGATAGAGTTCGGAAAAAACATTCCCCTAATCAAGAGTCTGCTGCCTATACATGTATTTTTCATGGAAAATGTCTATCCATAAATACATGTTTGAATATATTTATAAATTAATATAAAAAAAATAATAAGAAGAATAAGCAACACAAGACAGGAGAATATGGAATCACCTGGTCGGGCCTTCTACCTTACTAGGACAAGGGGATGTAGATGATGATATAAAAATATATGAGACATTAAATAATACTTGCTGTTCCAATAAACATCATTTAATTTTTTTATAGTAATAATTAATTAAATTTTATTTATGATTTTAATTGAGGTTTACACAATGATAACCGTTTTAAAAAAACATTTACTTTATTAACAGAATAAAAAATAATAATTATAATATACAAATGGATCTTAAATCTCATATTATATATAACCATAATAGATTCTATAGATTATATCATCGTTAAGGTAAGACGGGCGACAATTCGAATAAATATACGAATATACCTATTCCAAATATATTCAGAATAGTTCCGATGTAGCGAGTGATATAGTATATGAACAAAAATATATTATATCCCGCATAAAATAATCTGTTATTTGCAACAGCGAAACCGGTAATTTCCATCACGTTGTCACCACGTTTTAAGTAGCCGATAAATCCGGGCTGTGCAGGAAACCACTTCGCTGTCGAGCGATGTGCAGATGGTGCCAAGGGGTTAGACGCTTACTCCACCCCTGGGGCGGCGTTTATACACAACTTACCCTGTCTCCCGCCCCTGGCCACAGTTGTTCTGCCAGAATAACCAACCCGATATTTCTTACAATTTAATGAATTGGTCCCATCAAATTCCACCATAATTATTGCATTTATTGAATGAAAAACATATCAAAGAGATGGAAAATTATTATTGGGAAAAAAATCATCAAAATACTGCACTATCGCAATCTCTCAAACGGTCCACACGAATCTGGAATCTGGAAACATCGGGAAAGCAACATTGCCTGTAATAAAAAGGTATTCTCTAATGAATATTCAATTAATAATATAACATTATCTACCAAATCCGAAAGCAAAGACCTTGGGGTGATACTTGACAGTAAATTAAATTTCAACAAACATATCGATTATATAGTCACCAACGCATCATCTATGCTTGGTTTTGTCATACGCACATGTAAACATTTCAAAAATATCAGTACCCTCAAGACACTTTATTTCTCATACGTTCGTAGTATTTTAGAATATGCATCTCAGGTGTGGAATCCAGGTTATGCAGTACACGAAAATAGAATTGAAAGCGTCTAAAACAGATTCCTAAGATACCTAGACCTCCGTTCATTTAGATCTCATATAAGCAATGAAGACTCTGCGAAGTTTTTTAACATGCAGACCCTAACTCGTCGAAGAAACATAGCTGACGCGGTGATGCTATTCAAAATAACACACAATCTAGTTGATAGTCCGGAACTTCTTCAACGAATATCTTACCACATCCCAACTCGCAATAACAGACATTCACCTACTTTTCATCTCCCCTTTTGTAAGACCAACTCAAAACAAAACTCCTTTATGTACAGATCCACAAATTCATTTAACACAAACTATCACCACATTGACATTTTCAACGCAACAATAAGAAACATAAAACAAACAATATCTACACTACCGCACCCAAACTAATTTGTACATTATATCTTCCCTTCTACTCCCGTCCCACATTCCCCTCCACCCTCTCCATTCGCTATTAATGTATGTTAAAGTAAATTTTTAAATTCAGTGGAAAATTTTTAAGATTGTTTTGCTGTTAACTTTTCCCAAAACAAAATAAATAAATAAATACACAAATACACACACTCACACAAACTCACTATTGGACATGTTTTTTCGTATTTTTTATCGATTGTATATATGTGTTTTCTTGTAATTGGCCCAAAATTCTGTACATCAATTATTGTTTTTTTTCAAGATTGATTAATTATATGGCTGTAAGAAAACCAATAAATGAAAATAAAATAAAATAAAATAAAAAGAGATTGACCGGCTACTCAGCAACACAGTGTATGTCAGAGTTGACAGCGGGGTATTATTACCATAGAAAGCAAAATTAATAAATAAATAAATTACCTACCGACAAGCGACAAGTTTTCTAGTGCGAACCTGATCGATTTAAGTAATGTGCTTCAGCATATGAGAGATAAGTTGACCAGGAGTGATAAAAAGCGCAGCGAAGATTTTACTTAGAACGAATTTAGTGAATTTGTGGGTAAAATATTGTAGAGATGTTTGGAGTGAATTTAAGAACAGTGCTCCAATTATGAAAATATATACACCAAGTTTTCATATCTTATTTTGATGAATAAGTATTTTATTCAGAATATTTCGAATATGTTAAATTGTTTTCAAGAACACAATACTGGATTTTATCCCAAGGGGGACATAATTATTCAAGATATATTATAGATGTCTCATAGAGACGAAGCTATATTATTATGAAATATAGCTTGGTCTCTGAGAGGCATCGAAAATATATCTTGATTAATGATGTCCACTTGGGGATAAAATCCAGTATTGTATTCTTCAAAATTTTGGACATACTAAAAATATTCCGAATATAAAAAACTGGTCCAAAAAGGAGTAAAAAATTTAAATAATTTCAGGCGTATTTTAGTGAAATGTTAATAATTCGGAAGAATCTCATATACACACCCAAAGATATTGCTTTAAGAACTCCAATCAAAATATAGATATCTCATTATCAATAATGACATATATATCGGATTATGGGAATGAAAAAGCTTTGGTCTGCAGACGGCGGTAATAAAAATACAATTCACATACGAAACGAAAGTTGTGAATGTTAAATATATTATACAACTTCCAAAAGTTTGATAGATATCTATCTATCATGGGTGGAATGGTGAACGTTACATTGTGTATAGTAATCACCTAAGCCAACCGTACGATAGGTCGTAAGCCCTATGAATACCCAAAAAGACTTTCATGCCTACTTTCCCACATAAAAATATAGCTTCGTCTCTATGAGACATTTATAATATATCTTACTTAATAATGATTTTTACTGCATTATTATACAGAATAGTTAATAATTTAAAATACAAACGATACTAAAAAACATTAGGTACTTATTTATGTAGTATATTTCGCGAATTGCAGGTTATACGAAAATAAATACAGGGTGTACCAGAGCTAGCAGCAGAAACTTGGCAGGTGGATTCCTGCCTATGTTATATGAGTCTAAAATGTTCAAGCAACCATGACCTAATATCAATGGTTATGGAGATATGCAATATCAAAGTTTGTATTTTTTTCCAATATTTTTAACTTATTTTTTGCAAAAAGTTGAACTATCATTACAGTAACTTATATCGGTTATGAAAAATTCATTTGCTTTAATACAAGTCAAATAAAATGATAAAAAACCTTGCGAAAATTGAAAAAAGTTATTTTCACAAGGTTTTTATCATTTTATTTAAGTTGTATTGAAGAAAATTAATTTTTCATAATCGATATAAGTTCCTGTAAGACAGTTCAACTTTTTGCAAAAAATATGTCAGAAATGTTGAAAAAAATGCAAACTTTGATATTGCATATCTCTGTAACCATTGATATTAGGTCGTGGTTGCTTGAACATTTTAAACTCATGACATATCCAAGATTCTGCTGCTTGCTCTGGGACACCCTGTACATTTAAGACATTATAGAACGGTGGTCACATTCAATGGTCAAAAGCGCCGATAGAGTCGTTGGGTGTGGGGCAGGCTCAAAACGGTCATTTCATTGTCAGAGGAGAAATGGAGGTTGTTAGAACGGTTATTCATTAACAAACACGACAGCGAGCCTGCTCATGAGTCTGGCGCTGACTAATCAGTTTATTTATAACGTTTCTTTTTTCAAATGGTTTGTCAAGTAATAAAGACAATTCGATTTGCAGGATATTTTTCAAAATAATTTGAATAAGTGTATTTAAAAAAGTAGCCCATAAAAACCAAGTTTTTATTATACTCCCTTTCTCGTTTCCTAGTTGAAACATTTTTTTCGCTTAACCTACGCGTTGGGCTTCGGTCGGGCGACGCTACGAAAGGGAGTAATAAAAAATTTCCAAAAATCCAAAATTATACTATAATCGGGTTTCGCGTCTACCAGACGCGTGTATGAAAAACCATTCAAAATTTGAAAAATCCAAAAATTTATTAATTTTTTTTAACGAAAATTTGATAGATCTTCTTGATCGTCGCCACGAGTCTGCTTGCAATTTTTTAGCTCGATTGAATCACGGGAAAGGGGTTTAAAATGGATCCAAAGTTTTTTCGTCAGACAAGCAGATGCCACGAGTTAATATAAAGGGAGTAAAAAGAAAATGAAACGCGAGCGCGGAATACGTGTCACATCAATATTCTTACCATTTTTAGATTTTCAAAGGTATCTTAATGCTTTTTCTATGAGAACAAGAATAAAAAGCAAGTCTCTTGGAATGGAACCCGAGCCACTGACTACTGAATCACTGCGCAAGAATATTAATCACCACAAACTACGAAGCTACTCTTATTAGTCTTCTGGTTTAAGACTTCTAGGATATTCTGCTGTGTTTCTACGACCTTTCTGGCCGACATTCCAGATCCCTGGCTGGGTCTGTCATCGGGGTTGAAGTGATGATATGGTTATTGATTCGCAACACTATATGGAAAGCCTGCTTTAGAATCTTCTTTAGGTTGCTTCGACGTGTTTTAAAAAAGCTATAGAAACAATTTCAAAGGCTCTTTCAAAAAGTAGCCTTTTAGCTACCCCGAAAAAAAGATGATGGATTTTCCCAGATTGATCTTGGAGAAACATAAGAAAAATGTGTACGAAGACAAGTTGGGCCTTAACAGATACAGAAGTAGTAAAAGACAGGGTGATAAATCAACATAGGGACACAATGTCGACTATTTGGGGATATTCAATATGGGGACACAATACCTTGTCGACTATTTGGAGATACGTCAATATAGGGACACAATACCTTGTCGACTATTTGGAGATATGTCAATATAGGGACACAATACCTTGTCGACTATTTGGACCTCCAACTCTGCAAGATAATTGATGAATATTATAAAGTTGATGATACAGTGGATAAGGAATGAATACTCATTATTTGTTCCAATCTAGTCAATAGTACTAAGAAAATAACGATAAATTTAATAATAATTTACCGCTTCTATAAGGCATTAATTTAATATTGCCGAAAATTATTAAGTTTATGATAAACATAGTCTTTAATAGTAGTCGATGACCTAAAGCGTATAAAAAAAATATTTTAATTTTTCTTTTCACTACCATTGATTGGTTTTAATTTAGAAAGAATTATCGAAGCCTATTTTTGGATAAGGCTTCTCATATTTCAGAACCTTTCGAGTACCTACTTACTCGGAGAGAGGCGCTAAGATGTCCGAGATGATTTAGGGAGGAAGATAACATATATCTTTCTACTGTCTTCCGAGGCCTTTCCCGAGGCTCGTTTCACGACATCTTAAAATAGCTCATTAGGCCGTAAAGATGGATATATCACTTTATCAGAGGCACTGATTTGACACATTGAATTTCTTCGCGATTTTATTATATTTTCTGTTTTTATAACTCAACCTAATTGCATGTTAAGAATGCTTCATTATTTAAAAGCGTCTATTGACAATACCTTAATATTATCACGAGATTTTTATACCGAGAGACTACACGAACCTTCGTGTATATTTACGCTAAAAATATTAGGTCCTTACATATGAAATTGGCGTTTTGCCGTACTGGCAAATTTGATCTCAAATATCTTCTCTTTGGTTAGAAATTCCAAATCCAAATTTATACAGCTATTTACTCATGTATTTGTGTTTTGAAAATTATAATTCATTTGTTTTTTCCTCAATTGTTTTTTTCTTTGCGTCACTCAGTTTACAAAATGAAATACTTGAAATATCGCGTTATTTACGAGTACGAGTTCCACCGTGGCACCAGTGCTGCAGAAACGGCTCGAAGGATTAATGATGTGTATGGCGACGGTGCCGCAAAAGAAAACACAGTGCGTTTTTGGTTCCAACGTTTTCGTTCTGGAAATTTCGACCTGCAGAACAAGCCCCGTGGACGGCCGGAGACCAAAGTTGATAATGAAGAATTGAAGGCTATTGTGGAAGCGGATCCATCGCAAACCACATCCGAGTTAGCTGCAGGCTGCGGTGTTAGTGATAAAACTGTTTTAATCCACTTGAAGCAAATTGGTAAGGTGAAAAAGCTTGAAAGGTGGGTACCTCACGAATTGAGTGAAGCAAATCAACAAACGCGCGTTGACTGCTGCGTTGCATTACTCAACCGGCACAATAATGAAGGGATTTTAAATCGAATCATTACCTGTGATGAAAAGTGGATCCTGTACGATAATCGGAAGCGCTCATCGCAATGGCTGAACCCTGCCGAACCAGCCAAACCATGCCCCAAGCGAAAATTGACTCCAAAAAAGTTACTTGTGAGCGTTTGGTGGACTAGTGCTGGTGTCGTTCACTACAGCTTTCTTAAATCTGGCCAGACGATTACGGCAGATGTCTATTGTCAGCAACTGCAAACCATGATGGAAAAGCTAGCTGCTAAACAACCGAGGCTGGTTAATCGCTCTAGGCCACTGCTGCTTCATGATAACGCTAGACCACACACTGCACAACAGACGGCTACCAAATTAGAGGAGCTTCAATTGGAATGTCTAAGACATCCACCGTACTCTCCGGACCTTGCCCAACAGATTACCATTTTTTTCGAAATTTGGATAACTTCTAGCAAAGGAAAAAATTCAACTCCGATGGGGCAGTCCAAACCGCCTTCAAAGATTTTATTGATTCCCGTCCGAATGATTTTTTTAGTAAAGGGATCGATGAACTACCTATGAGATGGCAAAAGTGCATAGATAGCAATGGTACATACTTTGATTAAATAAATATATTATAATAAAAAAAAATCGGCTTTATGTTCCTCCCATACTAAACGCCAATTTCATATGTAAGGACCTAATAGTATATTAGTGTTTTGAAACTGTACACTAATATAATAACATATTTCATCCGAAACGAAGGTTGGTACCTACCTACTTATAAAACTCCTACACAATGTTGTTTGAATTGTAGCTTTTTGTGTGCGTATTTAAATTTTAGAGAGCAAACCTTTTGTATTTTATATTTGGAAAGCAAAACATTCATTAAAAATAAGTAAACGAATAACGTTATTTGAATAATATTCGCTACGTTATTTCATATTATTACTAGCTGAGCCCAGCAATGCTTTGCTTTTACTAGATTTGAGTAAATATATAGATAACTAAAAAATAAAACATTTAAGCCCTTAACTTTATTTCTACTCATCAGATCGAAGATTTGAATAGCTGTTAACCTTCTCCGGACAACGTGTATTTTGCAAAAAACTGCGTGTAGACCAAAGCTATTGGATATATGTATATTAATTTATAATATTTTGGGTGAGTTTTTGAGAGTTAACAGTCAGCATGCAGTTTAGCGGAACTATAACTGAAATGAGCGGCAGCGCTATAACTAGAGAAATTCAAGTTGAAATTTCCCTGTAGAGAACTCAGACCCGAGAGTAAAAATATGATATAAGGTAGTTGAAAACCTTTCAATAATGACAAAAAGAAACGTATCTGAAATTCATTTCATAAATTATCGAATTGACGGGTGCTGTACCAAAATTGTGGAATAATCTACCAAACAAACAGAAATACCAAAAAACAAAGTACCACAACTAAAGACGCGCCTGTTTAGACAGTCATACAAAAACAGTGAATCACTCCGTTACAATAATACCAACCTAATATCTCCACTCGAAGTATGCATTCCGCGAAAACACCTTATTTTTCTCAGTAATTTCATCTATAGTTTTATGCGTCCACCATTTTTTTTGCATATTTGTGCCCAGTTTATAAGTAAAATTAGATAAGTTCTTTAGTCAATAAGTTTTTTGTAAAATAATTTTATATGTATATCTAATGTGCCTTCGAGATGAGTTCTCACGAAAAAAACGCTTTATAAGTCATCCAAATTTGAATATATATTTTTTTATTTACAGGAAGTTTATACTTACTGTACGTAAAGCTCTGTTACATACATTTAAAGTAACATTACGTCCTGAGAGTGATATTTACTCATGTCCAGTCAAATGACGCAGACAGTTATTTTTTTATTTCTTATTAATATTTATGTATATTATTTGGGACAAATAATTATGACTTCTCAGTGAGTGTACATTATTGAACGACGCCTATTTAAGCAGAAGAGCTGTAAGTGTTTTAATTTATCTGTTTAAAATTATTAACTGTGTAATGGACTCTGCTGATTTGACTCTGTCGCCTACTGAGTCGGTTTGAACACAGGGCGAGCTGTTTTATTTAGGTACCCAGCGCATCAACTGTATTATAAATTCGCCTCTACGATTGCACCGCCCAGGCAATCAATACAGCTCTGTTGATATACTTAAAGCTCGAACACTATACCGTACCAAAAAAAAACAAATCAACTTTCTATTTCTTCTCTATTCTAACTTTCTCTAACATTCTCAATTCATTGCTTGCCTACATACTTAATCTATTATTTATCGTATTTATCTTGCTAATATTATTTAATTTCTTTATCATCTTATGTACCTACCTACCTATAATGTAATGCATTAATATTGTTAATATTCTTTATTTTTGTAATTTGCTGCTTACGTACATAGATAGCTATGATATTTCACCACATGTTTCACATTATGTAAAATCCAAATTCAGGGTGTGTATCATTAATAAATAAATAAATAGATAGATAAATATTGGCTTACTTTGTTAAAATTAGTGTAAAAACCGACGTATAAACGGCAATTTTTTTTTCATTAATACATAGAGAATAACAGCCGCCCAGAGGCAGGTGCTTAGTATATGACGCGTTTAAGGTAACACGCAACAAAGACTTTTAACAGTTGTTGACTCAAACGTAGAATAAAATTTTATTGCACTTTCTTCAAACCGCACTGCCGCGTCATACGAGTAAATCGTACACTCAGTGCCATTCAGTTCTCTAAAGAGTAGTGTTCCGCCTGTCATACGTGTGGTGAAAGTACATAACCTCAATGGTACGAGATAAATCATCTCAAACGGTCCAGCATAGATGAAAAGATTACATCAAATCACTTGACTCTTCCATTTTCACTTTTATTACCGCGTCATAAAACAGTAAAAAAACAGTTAAAAATTATTAGCCCTTGCCTTTATTTTTTTCCTAAACATGACTACCAAAACTTATAAAATAAAAATATTTCAGATAGTTTTTTTATCATTTTTTTTAATATGCTGCAGAAATACATGCGTATCTGCATCAAGTTTTAACAATTTTTCGTCTCTAAGTAAATATGTTTTTAATCAAACCCATAATTTTTAAATAAATTAACCTGTCTTCACCAACGGGTTCCAACGCGTTACTTACAGACATATTTTGCACACAAACAATAACAATTTAGATTAAGATAATTTTACAAAAATGTAATATTTGAGGCTTATAAGACTCTAACTGAAAATATATGATTTTGACTATACGTTCTTCCTTTTTACCTCTGTATAATATTTCTTATTTCCAATCGAATAAATTAATTTATATGAATTTTTTTAGAACATTGCAATTTTATTTAATTGATCTGTGTTTCATAAAACCACACATCCTCTTAACGGACATTTTTTCTTATTTTTTACCTTTCGATATCTTTTCCATTTGTTCCACTCTAGCAACTGACTCTTAAATGTTTTCCTCAAATGTCATTTTCATTTTCCTCCTTCTATCATTCATTTCACCATTATCACTCTACCACTATGTTTACGAGTCAATTAAGCTTCGAATGTTCCGAAGGCTTTCTACCCTATTCCAATTCCTTCCTAGTAGTAAAATGAGACAATTTATTTCTTAAAAAATAAAGATCAGTATTTAAAAGAAGTGCCGTAAGTAATCGCACGTAGACCTTTTTTCCATTTAAGAAAGACAATCGAATTAGCATGTTTTGTTGTGTTGATATTTACGGATATAAACACCAACACAAAAAAACAACGTACCTAATACGCATGGCTTACGCATACTAATTCGATGGCCTTTCTTAAATGGAAAGAGGACTACCAACATGAGAAATTTTAAAGAATTATCTTGACTCATTTTGTATGGATATTTGGTGGGCAGTGTCTTCTTTTTTCTTTTTATTACATGAAGTATGGGAAATAAAATATTTATAGAACATTTACTTACTTGCAATAAATGTTAAACGGCGATTTTTTCGATGTCGTTATAACATTAAAAAATAGATTCTATTACAAAAATTATTTCATGAAATTTAAAAACTGACCTTCCCCGTAAATCTTAACATTATTAAATTTTAAAATAATATTCTATTTAAAATTTTAAACAAGTTAACAAGTGTATTGTTAATTTATCATGGTAGTAATTAATATTTGTTGACTTACTGAATAACAGAATTATCTCACCTGGGTACACACTCCGTAGTTATACTGTTTATTTAATTAAGTCTAGACATGAATCATGCATACACAACGCGTACATTGTTTTACTTAGTCACCCGACTAATTAAATAAATATTTGTTGGTAAATAAATGTATATTATAATACAACAAGTTGATATTATTTCTCGATATTACTTATTAATTATTAAATAATATTTTTATCCGTCAATGTAATGATAGGAAAATAGTAATTCGTACAATCTTAATTCATTTTTTAAAAAAATCAACGAAAATACAATGGCAATTGTTTTGTTATTGTATTTTACAAATGCAATAGTAAAATAATTTAGTTTGTTTCGAAAGATAACCGTAATATAATTGTTGAACGTACATAATAGAACATCAGGCATGTTAACACTTAGACACATTATTTTCGTATTTTTTTTTTCAATTTCTTAACATCAACAGTACTCTGAGTAGGTACCTACTCTAAATGCGGTTGTACCGCCTTACTGACTTCCACTTAAAGATTCTAATGAAATAATTTTATTATTTACAATTTCACTAGTAACACCTGTTTGTAATAAACATTTTATGTCAATGAACAGCTTGTTGGTGTAGTGATCATGATACTCGCCTTGTGATCTGGTGGTCGGTGGTTCGAGCCCCATTACCGGATACCAGCAAGTTAGTCCTATTTTCATAGCACAAGCGTTGAGCTTATTTCGAAAATAGTAAGAATATTGATGCGACACGTATTCCGTGTTCGCATCTCTATTTAAAAAAAATATATAGAATATAGAATCGTCTAGATGATTTGATCATGAGAAACGTATGAGCGAGGAAAGGAAGAAAATATATTAGGCGAGTGTTGAAGGCAGCAAGAATACAAGGAGTCCGCTAATAATAATAAAAATGATAATAACAATAATAATAAAACTTTATTCCTGTATGTGGGAAGGTTAGTTGCAGTCCCACACATTGCATTTAAGTATACATATTTATATTACATTATACAATAGAGTATATAAAAATATATGAAGATCTGGATAGGTTTATAAACAGAAATTATCATATGCCGATACACAATAGGTAAGATAATAAAGAAATGAGATATGTAACAAGAATTATTCAAATAAATAGGATATTCAAAGTAAGAAAGACGTGGTGCGAAGCGAAAAAGTAAGTATGAAAATAATATTACTAATTATTAACATAAAAAATAAGCATTTGTAAATAAATAGGATGTATTTCAAAGAAGAAAAGAAAAAAATAAAGTGCTAAATACCTGGTACGATCAGAAACTACAAATATTAGAGGATGACCCTGTTACATACTTCAACAACCGTAGAGCTTGCAAGAGAAGATATTAAATAAATGTAGCCAAAGCAGAAGTGGTATGCCAATAATAGAAGCAAATGGGGTTCTGTACCACGTGACGGTTAATGGAAGAATTATTTTTTATTAAAAGCCTCCTTTACATTTTAATTATATTTTTACGGAACGATTAACGTTACAAATATATTTTTTTTAATTCTAAATCATAAAGTTACGGTGCGGACACTTATTCTACAAGTAGAATCCTTAACAGTATAACAGTCCGTGCCAGCATTTGCCTATTTGTTAATTATTATTTATTTTGATAACAAATGATGTAAAAATAAAATATCGCAATTGCATGGAATCTTTTCATCTACAGAGTCCCCGTAAAACTGAGAAATTGAAGTAACATCAATGGCAATAGAGAAAGCGAATGAAAGAAACAAATAAAAAATAATAATCGGGTGTATACGCCCGGACATTGTCGGGTTGGCTCTTGATCTATAATTATCGATAGTTTGACCAAAAACATCGTCTCAATAAAATGCCCCTAAAAATACTAATGAGACAGGCCCATGCAACTTAAATTAGTGCTGCCTATGATAACGCACTACGTCATATAACAAAATGACAGTTTGGAAAGAACCAAACCGCTCTGTCTTACGTGGCCGATTTCCAATAGGACCTCCTGGGGAGTCTTTTGTATGAGAAAGATCATTATCTAATTAAATTGACATGCTCTTGTAGTATTGCAATGTCAGAAGCTCCTTGAATTAACGCTAATAATACGGCATTTCCTTATTACATGTTCCGCGGTGTGTTAGCAATTATCGTACAATACAACAGAATCTTATTAACTTGTAGTTATGATCCGATAAAAAAAACTGCCCGCGGACACCATGAAAGTCAAATAAATACAAAAAAAGTGTTCTCTAACCACTTCCTAGATTTAATCATCATTTCAATGATTATTTTAATAACAAGAAGTATTTTTTTAAATACAAATTACTATTTACAATCTGCAGAACAATTGTGGAAGTGCATTGTATTCAACAATGTTCGGTGTTAATATAATAAAGATAATAATAATGAAGAGGACATTGTAGGAAAAAAATTACACCTAATTTTGAAAGTTTTTCGATGCTTCTGAGATAAAAACCATTCGGTCATGAACTTCGTTATTCAAAAAGAAGATGACAAAAGTGCTCACTTTTGTCTACTTTATATTCCATTTTGAAGGCCTGTAATTACATTAATTACGTAACGTAAAAGCAAACAGAGATAAGTGGAGGAAGATTATTGAGGAGGTCAAAACCCACCAAGGGTTGTAGTGCCAAGAGTTGTGATAATGATCGTCCACCGGACGCAGGCCTTTAATTATATTGGCCAGTCTCCTCTGACTCCAACATCCCTGCTCGGTGCATCCTGTTGCTTCTGGGGCTACACCGCTTATGTCATCGAGCTTGTGGGCGATTCGAACTTCTTATTCGCGTTCGAAATTCCATTATTCGACAAAGATTTTATTTGAGTTATGCGGCAACGTTAATTCAATGGCAAATCATTTCATTATCCTTATATAATGACTCGGAAAATTACCGGGCGTTGCTCTTAACATTGCTTTTGTACTACTTTTAACAGTCACCATCCAAGTTTCGATATCTTATGTTATCTTTGGTAGAAAATTCTTTTCTTTGATATATTGTACGATATTTGATTTAAATATTACTACTTCTATTTACCGTAATGGTTGATTTTACCGTTTGGCCGAGACAAATTTACTAAGGAATAAGAATCAAATCTTAAAATTGATTTTATTATTTGTATACATCTACTTGTATTTTATTAATTACACCTACATGTTTCGGAAAAACCATTCCATCGTCAGGGTGTTTTATTAAAAAAAATCAAAAAATCAAAATGATTCGTTTACATCAAACTGCAATATACAACTATAAAGTTTTTAATATTTTTTCGACATGTTCTGCATTATCGAAATGTCGCCCAAGAAGTGAAATTTTTGTATCTATGTCGCCATATGAATTGGAGTAATAAAATACACTGATTACTTATTTCAAACTCAACCCAATATCCCAATTACAAGTATCTTCAGCCCGCTCTAGCAACATGCATAAATAAACAAATATTTTTTTGAATATACGTAGTTGTTTATATTGCTCCAAACTACAAGGTTATATTTTTTAAAGGTCTGCTACAAATTTTTTTTGTGGTATTTAGTGCCTTTATTAATTCAAGTATTAAATTATTGACACAGAGCAACAAATTAAAATCACAAATTTAAGGACGAGTGTTGCGATTGTTATGCCAAAGAGAATTATCGTAAAAATTGATATTATGTGTGCTTGGAGTTCAGATTATTGTCAAGAGAATTATCATTAATAAACCATTGATATTATGCGTGCTGGGAGTTCAGATTATTGTAAAGAGAATTATCATTAATAAACCATTGATATTATGCGTGCTGGGAGTTCAGATTATTGTCAAGAGAATTATCATTAATAAACCATTGATATTATGCGTGCTGGGAGTTCAGATTATTGTCAAGAGAATTATCATTAATAAACCATTGATATTATGCGTGCTGGGAGTTCAGATTATTGTAAAGAGAATTATCATTAATAAACCATTGATATTATGCGTGCTGGGAGTTCAGATTATTGTCAAGAGAATTATCATTAATAAACCATTGATATTATGCGTGCTGGGAGTTCAGATTATTGTAAAGAGAATTATCATTAATAAACCATTGATATTATGCGTGCTGGGAGTTCAGATTATTG
>JADDOH010003259.1:0-17812 GCA_016648135.1 Agrypnia vestita | reverse complement strand
CCCCCCAGTTTGAAGTTAAAATGAAAGATTTTTACTTCATCGAGTAGGTGATTGAAGTTTTTACAATTACAATATATGTTTAGTGGGATAGCACCCTTACAATTTTTCTCGATACAAAATAATTAACAATTTTCTTAACAAAACATGTGAAATTGTAACCAAAATAAGTTTAACAATTTTCTTAATATACATATAATAAAACATGTGAATTTGTAACCAAAATAAGTTTAACAATTTTCTTAATATATATTACATTAATTATCAAAGTAAGTTTAACATTTTCCCAAAACAATTTTTCTTATAATAATATTCTTATATATTCTTATAATAGGATAATATTTTATTTTTAATTCCCTTTACCAAAATTCTTGTATTTCATAATAAGTTAATCGAATAATTAATTCAATTTAACAATGTCAAATTTCAAATAACATAAATGACTATAATTGATTTAACAGTAAATAAATTGAATAATTTATATAATTCAAAAAGGTAGAATAATAAGATTAACAATAATCAGTTTTAAAAATGAGTGCATCCATAATTTTTTTTTTTTTTACAAAAGTTACAATATGTTTGAATTAATAGCATTAATGATGGATTAATTAGAAGTTATAATACGTAAGTTAGGTGTAAAGAGTAAAGAGTATTTGTAGAGTGTTGATTGTTATAATGGCATTTCATGGGAAATAAATGGTTTAATTCTGTTCAAATGTACGACAACTTCTTTTCTTTTAATTTTGATAGTGACATTTACCTTTGAGTTTATTTTTATTATTTCATAAGGACCTTCGTAATTGGGGGTTAATTTTTTAGATTTGTTAGTTTATTAGTTTCATTTCGTAATAAGACTAAATCTCCTATATTATATTTATGATTTTTATTAATGTTTTCATCATGTTTCCTTTTTACAATTTCTTTTTGTTTGATTAAGTTCTCCTTTGCTATTTTATGACAGGTTTGTAATTTTAATTGCAATTCTTCTAGGTAATCGTTATACGTATATTTAAATGTAGGGTTCTTGGTTATCGACGTTGGTAATTGGGGTTTAGTCCCGAATATTAGTTCGTATGGAGAGAATTTTGTAGAAGAATGAGGCGTAATATTGTATGAGAACATCGCATGGTCGATCCAGCAATCCCAGTCTGTTTGCGAAGGTGAGATATAATGTTTTAAATAGTCAGCTAGAGTAGCATGACTGCGTTCTAGAGCTCCGTTTGTTTGGGGGTGATACGCCGAAGTCTGTATTTTCTCGATTTTAAATAGTTTACAAAGTTCTTTGATTACTTTAGATGTGAAATCCGCGCCTTGATCCGTTAGAATTTTATCTGGTAATCCAAAAATGCTAATAAATTTCTCAAATAGGTTCCTTGCGATTGTCTCGGCTTCATGATTAGGTAAGGCTATAGCTCTAGAAAATTTTGTTAAGTCATCTTGCATGGTAAGTATGAATTTGTTTCCGGATTCTGTCATTGGTAACGGTCCTACAATGTCGAGGGCTAATTTTTCAAATGGTTTATTCGATGTAGTAGTTAATTCTAATGGTTGAATATTCTTTTCTCTTGAAATTTTGTTTTTCTGACATTCTACACAGTTTTTTATGTATTTCTTAATATCCGATTTCATTTTGTGCCATTTATAATAATTTCTGATTCTATTTAGTGTTCTATGAATCCCAGAATGTCCTCCGATAGGGTTATTGTGAAATTCGTGAAGAATTTTAGGAATTTGTTCGGTTTCGGGAGTTATTATTTTATTATGACATATGGTAACGTTAATAGGTGTGTTAGAGAAAATATAATTTATGATTAATTTAATTTTGTTCCAATTTAAGTTTTCTATTCCTGCATAAAAAGATGATGGCATGGAAAAACTAGTAATATTATTATTTATGAGCATTAATTTTAAATTTTGTAGGGCGATAAAGAATTCCTTATAAGAGGGTTTATCCCAAAAATTATGTTTTATGATTACGTGGTATATTATTTTATTTTTATATTCTGATGTTAAAATATCAAAAAGTTTATTTTCAGTTTCTTTTATCGTGTCGTAATTATTTATTAGTTCTTTTATTTCCTTGGATAAATCTTGACACATTTCTTTATCATTACTTATAAAGTGAACTATATTATCCTTGTGTGTCAGTAAATTATGATCAATTTCTTTTATATTTGAAATATCTAATTGTCGATCTGTATAATTCGTTTTGATAAAATCTTCATAGGAGTTAGGTTCAGGGTTTGAAGAGATATTCAGTACATTTTGTTCGGGTACTACGATACGGGATAATGCATCAGCATTACTATTCAATTTTCCAGGCTTATATACTATTTCATAGTTGTATTCTTCTAATTTAAGTCTCCAGCGAGAACGCAATGGATCTTTTGCTTTTACTAACCATACCAATGGTCTATGGTCAGTGATGAGTTTGAAATCTCTGCCATAAAGATAGGGTCTAAAGTGCTTGGTAGCCCAAATTATTGCCAAAAGTTCCTTATCAATTGTTGCGTAATTTTGCTCAGCTTTGTTCAATGTACGTGAAGCATATGCTATTGGTAAATCTTTACCTATTGGTCCTTGTGAGAGCACCGCACCGATTGCAGTATTAGACGCGTCTGTCGTTAGATTAAATTCCAGTTCAAAATTCGGAAATTGTAAGATCGGTTTATTAATGAGTTTATTTCTAAGATAATTGAACGCGTTTTCTTGTTCATCTTCCCAGTGGAATACTACATTTTTCCTAAGTAATTTAGTTAAAGGTTGTGCTACTTTAGAAAAATTTTCAATGAAACGACGATAATATCCTGCTAGTCCTAGAAAAGCCTTTATATCGCGCTGTGATTTGGGAATTGGATAATTTACTATTGCATGGATTTTATCGGGATTAGGTTTAACTCCTTCATCAGAGATAATATGTCCAAGGTAAGCGACTTCTTTTCTTAGAAACTCGCATTTATCCGGCTGTAACTTTAAATTATGTATTCTAAGTTTGTTAAATATTTCCTCTAGTTTTATGTTATGATCCTGAAGGGATGCTGCGTAGATTACGATATCGTCGAGATAGACAAAACATTTAATACCTTGTAAACCTGCTAGAACGTTATTCATAAGTCTTTGAAAACATGGGGGACCTCCTTTTACTCCAAATGGTAACCTTTTAAATTGATAGTGTCCTAATGGTGTAGTGAAAGCAGTTTTATCGGAATCTTTCGGGTCCATGGGGATTTGATGGAACCCTGAAGCGAGATCTAAAGTTGTGAAATATTTTGACTGACCGAGTTGGTCGAGGATATCTGAAATGTTGGGTAGGGGATATGCGTCTCCAATTGTTATGTCATTAAGTTTGCGATAATCGATAACAATTCTCCATTTCTTTTTACCGGATGCGTCGGGTTTTTTTTCGACAACCCAGACGGGAGAAGACCACGGGGACGTTGAAGGTGTTATTATGTCATCTTCAAGCATTTTAGAAATTTGAGAATTAACCTCTTGTTTATGGATTTCAGGATAGCGATATGTTTTTGTGAAAATTGGGTGAGGTGAAGTTACAGGAATAGTGTGTTTAATCGAATTAGTGCAAGTTAATTTGTCTCCTTCTAAATGGAAAATATCATTATATTTGTGGCATATTTTTAACAAGGATTCGCTTTCTTCGTTATTTAGATGATCAATGCGAATTTGAGATTCTAATAATTTATGTCTGGAGTTATTTAATTTATCGCTGCCTTGAGCTCGGTATACGTTATATGAATTTAAAGGTAAAAGATTGATAGCAATTTTATCAAATTGGACAGATTCATTATTTGTATTTATTATGGAAGTTATTGCTTTATTTCCTTGAAGTACTGAAACCAAAGATCTACATAGATATACACCGTCGGATATACAAGTATTTTCTATTAGTCCTTCGCTTATTTGTGCTGAATTAGTGATTTCAACTTCTATAAATGATTCAGAACGTGGTGGAATTATTAGTGTTTCATTGCGTTTAAGTTTAAAATTAAATGGTAAAATGATATTATCAAATCTTAATTGGTTATGCTCGTAATCTACTTGAGCATTATATTTTATCAGAAAATCGCTTCCGATTATTCCGTCGGCGGGCACATTATTATTTCCTTCGGAAATAACATGGAATGTATGAAGTAATATTTTGTTATTAAAATGGAGAGGAATTTTTATGGAACCGATTGAATACAAAGGATTGGTTGTGATATCTAAACCGGTTAATTTAATTTTTTCTAGTTGATTTATATTATTTTTAGTTTTTAAACATTCCAATTTTATTAATGATATATTAGCTCCAGTGTCAAGGAGAAGGTTTATCTTATTATTATGTGTTAATTTAGTTTGTACGGTTATATATGACAGTGTGTTTGGATTAGTTGAAAAAATGCTACCTTTTTTTGATGCAAATCTCGAAGTACGGTAGTTACGTCGAGATTGTATTAGTTTAAATTACGTCCGTCAATGGATGAAGGTGTAATTATTTCATTTTGCGATGCTCGAATTTCTTCATCATGAGCCACATTTTCATTTAGTTGAATTGTATTATCAACGTTTCGATAGTCGTTGTTTTGTTGGTTTCCATATTGGTAATGGAATACGCGATGATTATTTTCGTTTCTATTAGTATTATTATTATTATAATTATTATGTGAACCGTTATGGTTTTCGCGATTTCGATCGTTATTTCTCCCGAATTGATCAGTGGGGCTTCTATTAGTATATTTATTATAACTATTATTTGAACCGTTATGGTTTTCGTGAATTCGTTCTTTATTTTTCCCGATTTGATATGTGGGGTTTCTATTAGTATATTTATTATAATTATTATTATCATAATTTTTTCTATTAAAATACTCGTCTCTTAATTTCCTTCTACATTCTTCTATACAATGTCCTAAATTGCCGCAATATCTACATAATGTACTATAATTTTTTCTTGTAAAGGTATTGTCGTTATAGTCTAAATTTTGGTTTTTATTAAGTTTTTCGTAGCAATTTACAATGGTATGTCCAGTGATCCGGCAAAAAGTACAAAAGTTTGGTTTTTTAGTCAACATGTCCCTTTCTTGATTTATTTTATTTTCATCCTCCACCCTTTGGCAAAATTCGGATGCTTCTAGGTGTGATTTCGGATCTTTTATCAAAAGGAGTTGTTTGTATTCTTGCGACACTCCTCCGAGAAATGCTCTTAGACATATATCGTTTTTCATTTTAAGAAGTCCCGGAAGTAACGCGAGGTTTCCTTCATTTTCCCGTTTTATTGCTCTAACGAATTTATTGTCTAGTATGTCTAATCTAAAAGTAAAGTTACTAATTGATTCTTCAGGAAGTTGTTTGAATGTTTGTGACTCTAGTATAAGTTGCGTAACGGATTGAGTCGGGCAAAAGTAGTCTTGCAAAATGTCACGAAGCGACTCCCAGGTTGGTGTTACTTTTATTTCGGACATAACTTTGGCCTTGCCAGTTAATTGTTTCTTCGTGTATTCTAGTAGTATGTTATATTGTTCCGGTTTTGCAAGTCGGAATGCCGAGTTAACATTTATGATGAAATCCTCGAGTTTGACCCTAGAGCCATCATATTTTTCTATCCAATTAAATAATTCTGAAGTTGAATATTCGTAATGTGTGTCGTGTTTTTCTGTTTTGTAAGAAGTATTTGTCTGCTCGTTTTTAGTGTTTGTGGTTGTCGGGAGTGTGGGGTACATGTTTATAGATTGTATTAAGTAATTTAGTTAGGATAATAAAATTAAAATTTGTTTTTAGGCAATAAGCAAGTTGATTATAATTATTCACTTTGTTCTGAGAAAATTGGAAAGAATTTTAATTTCAAAATTATACTTCTTTGTAATAGTTAAACAACATTGACTTTGTATAGTCGTTCAGTATTCAAAGGATTTTATAAAATTTCAAAACACGACTTTTTATAAAGTCTAAAAATAATTTTTAATTGAACTTTGTAAACATTTAAAGTAATATTATGATATAAAACAGGACTTTGTATAAAAGTTTTAAATTTTAATAGGACTTTGTAAAAAAGTTTAAAATAATTTTATAATATAAAAGAGGACTTTATATAAAAGTCTAAAAAATTTATAGGACTTTGTAAAAAAGTCTAAAATAATATTGTAATATAGAACAGGACTTTGTATAAAAGTCTAAATTTTTTAATAGGACTTTGTGAAAAAGTCTAAAATAATATTGTAATATAAAACAGGACTTTGTATAAAAGTCTAAAAATTTATAGGACTTTGTAAAAAAGTCTAAAATATTTATTATGAAGTGCTTACTGCAAATAGAAATTTGGTATCTTCATCTTCTTCTTAGGTGGTAATCTGCGTGAGGATCCTTGTTTTCTTGGTGTGATCCTTGTTGCCTTGTTCCTGCTTCTGTCTTCTTGTTGTTTCTTGTCAACTCCTCGGTTTTGAGATGCCTGGTGCTGCTGACTCTTCTTCTCGGCGATAACTTGAATATTTTTGTTCGTTCCTTCTTTTTAAACTGTTATAGACCATAAAATCCTTAGGATTTTACGTTAATCGAAGGATCCCACCGCTGCCACCAGTTGTGTTATGGCCAGGAAGGATGAAACACAAGAAGGATTTTTGTGGAAGATTTTGTATTGTTACTTTTATAAGTACAGGCAGAAAATGAACAGTTTGGTATATCACAATAAGTACTTCACAATTATAACGAGAAGGGTATAAACTTCCCGGAGTGAACAAAACACAGGCGAAGTGAATCTGACCACTGTGCGTAGATCTCTGATTTATTGGATCTAATTGTTCTGTATATATATGATTTGATTAGTGGTTTCATTAATTACCTAAAAGTTGACATGTCCGTTAAGGAAGGTCAACTTGACAATTAATATGTTGTAATGTATGTTTGTCACAATTGAAAATACTTAAGCAGAATATTACACATTAATAGCTATTAATAAATTAATATGTTGTAATATGTGTTTTCACACAATGGTAATAATAATATCATTTGATAATAGATCCGTGAGTAAGATCCGTAAGTATAGAATTACATATGAATACTTGTATGTTAATTGGTGTTGAAATTAAGAGAAGATTGGGTTGGGTAAGTACATAACATAAATTATAACTTCTTGTGACTTGACCACGACTATGTGACCCCCCCCTGGCGCCAAAGCTGGATCCGCCCTTGTAGAGAACCTAAGCTTGCTAGTTTATTCCAGAAATAAATACCCGGAATGAAAACATTTGTATCAGAGCTGAGCATTATAATATAAGCACATTGAACTCTTACTGCATGAAAGATATAACAAAAAATTCTTGAATCTGCTTTTAAGTGATTGGAATTTAATTCAAGTACCTCAGAAAATGAAAAACCCAACATGATTCTTTGGAAGAATTCCGCAGCAAAATCACCAAATAATTTAAATTTATTGAATTTGATGAACAAGAACCATGCCATCTACAATACAAATTTTGAAGCATTTAAACCTATAACATCTTGTCGAGAGTTGGTAGTACATTGATGGTTATTTTCGATTTCAAAAGTGAGTTCTGGTTTCAGAGATTTTCTATAAAATCTTTCTGCATCAAAAAGGTACTTGCAGTAGTCTAATATTCCATATGATATTTGTTGATTAGCCAACATAAATGTTTGTTGAAAATGACTTATGTCTGTTACATCTTGCAACTTCTTGTTGGAAGTATTATTTTTTTCTTTTGTATGAGTATTTTCAAAATTGTAAAATGAATTTCTTTTTATAGTAGTTAATAGACTCTCCATTTTCTACAATATTAAGTAAACATTGTGAAGAAGATTTATCAGCTACTTCATCGGTGTAAATATGTCGAAGCACGCACTCCTCATCATCTTTGTAAGGAATACAAGCATTAAAATACCTGATGATATTTTCAATATCCTAGATAACTATCAATAGATTTTTGGTCATACCAATCAAGCCTCCAGTAACTGCTGAAGATCGTTTCTGAGACTGCTCTAGTGCGGTTTTAGCGCTTGTTCAGACACAGCGGGTACCGTGCCGTTTCAGAATCGCATGAGATCCGTGCGGGCCTCATTTACCTAGGTTTGAATGTGATCGTTCAGACACAACCGTGCGGTTAGTCAACCGCTGCGGTGCCCGCAACCCAACCGCTAGAAAATAGACCCGCACGGCGCCCGCACGATCCTATTACTATGGGGCCTTACGAGAGCGTTCAGTCGCGTTGCGGCACCGCACGGTTCCATGTCACAACAGGAGCACGCGTGGATTATATTCTCTTTTCTATGGTTATGGATCGCTTTGACACTGAATTTTTTATTGATGAAGTGGAGAAAAGACCTGTAATAGTGTGAGGATTACTCAAATATGCCAAGAACCAAGCTTGGCAGGAGTTGGTGGAGATATTTGGAAATGGTGGAAAAAAAGAGTATTTTTGAGAAGTAGGTATTTATTCACCAAAAATGAACTGACAGAATGATATTTACCTACGTGTCTTGCCATGGAACACGGCCGTCGTTAACAAAGTAATTAGCGAATATATCTCTGATATTCAAAGATGGAGAACGGCACCGGAACTGTCAAACTGACGTTTATTTTCGCGCGCACAAATCGCTTATTAACCGCGGCTGTGTGAACAGATGACACAAATCGTGTGTTTTGAAACGCGATTTTGAAACTGCACGGTTCCCGCTGTGTCTGAACAAGCGCTTAAAGTCGGGGCTCACCGCATTAAGCGTACCTTCCTTTCGTTTTATTTCTTAATAAACGACGAATATTTTTGCTTCTACCTGCTATACCTGCATCACCTAGTTCTGTAATGGAAGCAGACATATCTGGTTGTTTATGCAATTCTATTTCTCAGTCGTCTTATTTTTTCTTCATTTACATAACTCGCCATACAACATCGATGCCTTAAATATTCTAGAACTCTGAATTATTTTGTAAATTTTTATTAACGTCATCTTTTCTTCGATCTGCTGCTTTTTGAATACTTATAAGTGATTGTGGTTTCGGTTCCTTAACCAAGTCAACCGCTTTATCACGGTAACTCGTTCGATCTTTTCTTTTCACATTTGTCACTTGTAGCGACATTGCTCACGTATTTTAATAAAATAGTTTTTAATTTATCACTCAAAACCGACAAAACTCTAATTATACTTTATAAACACGAAAAAATACGTTACTCGTAATGGTTTTTATCCTACTGTTGTAGAAAATCATTAAATCGCTAGGTACGCCATGCGCTCTGACGCTTGGAGGTGGACTATTTAATTATGGTAATAGGTAAAGGGATCAATAAGGCTGCTGACAACATCCAGTTTTTGTTATTTGGTGTCGTAGGTATAACAAGCTGATAACATAGTTACCGGTCCTCATATTTTGCATACTCAAATACCTCTGGTGCTTGGGCTCAGTTAATTAATTTTCTGTCATTAAATAAAAAAAGTACATATATGAGTAAATACCATGTCCCCAAACAGCAATTGTATGCTGGTATAAGGGGACAGGAAATAAAGTAAAATAAATGGGTATACATTTTAAATATAATCACATTGACTTGTTAAACAGTTATCTCCTCTCCAACACGAGTCCCTTCAGCCGTTTACTGAAAAGTTCCACACTATTCAATTCCATTATGCAATTGGAGATCCCATTATAGAAGTCGATCGCAGTGTATAAGAAACCATATCTCTCCCTATTAGTCCTCGATATATCACTTCTTATATAGTCTCTTGTTCTCGTGTGTTGTCTATGCACGTCACTGTTCTGGCAAAGGACGATATTCGTTTTCAACAACTTATTCTTTACGCTATAAATCATCTTTATCTTTTCTACATATATCAGATCCTCCAGGTTAAGCATGCCGGTGATCCTGAACAAGCCAGTGGTTCTGGTGTAACGATCCAGGTTGAAGATCATTTTAAGGGCTCTGTTTAAAGTTCTTTGTATCATTCCCTGCGCCTGTGAATTACACTGTGACCAAATAATAATGCCATATAAAATATGAGGGAGAATAAAAGCATTGTAAATATATTTTTTAACTACAATTTATGATTTTTAATCAATTATTAAAAAAACCCAACTAATGACACTAATATAATCATTAAAATATCTCAATAGCATATACTCAATCGATTTACTTGCTGCGTAGAGGGGGGGGGGGTAAAAAAAATTAAACTACCTAGGTTTCTGGCAACATTCAGATTGTTAATCTATAGGCTTTTCTGAACTAGAATCAATTGTCAGAATGCGGTCCTCGGATTTTGCATACTCAAGTCCACCCAGCTCCCGGTCTAGGAGCAGGCGGGGTATGAGTTACGATGTATGTTGGACTCTAGTGTAATGGTTGGCAAGCAGTAAAGATAGGCGTAGTATAGTAAGAAAATATACTTATTCGATACATGATGACAGGTGAACTGCGACTATCTTGTACCAAAATTCACAAAAACATTTTCACAAAGATTTCACCTCTTCCAAGCACCAAAAACATTCAATACTCTTAACATTAAACTTAAAACATGCAGCCATAGTCTCGCGTATTTTTCTTCTAGAGTGAAACTCTGGTTGCATGAAAAGGGAAGGAAGCATGCCCAAAACCTATTAAAAGCCATGACATAAACTAAATTTAAAATATACTAATCCTACAAGAACATTTACTGTAATCTTTTTAAATACTTTTAATTGTTTTATTTTATTATATTTTATTTTATTAATATCCTATTCAGATCATTTTTTTTCCTTTGTCTATAATATAATTAATTAACACCATTATTAAATTGTAAACATTTAATTATTACTATTACTTAATTTTAATTGGCAATAAGATTGATTCACAAATGTTATATAAATAATAAATATTCTTGAACATTATACTACTGGAAGAGCACTGTCTGCTATAATACAGTAAATTACTAGTGTAGCAGGCAGGGCGTCAAATCAATTTAGTGTTTACTTGCTGCCAAGACACTCAGCAACAATGAAAAAAGCTTAATTTAATTTTGTAAACACTGTAAACATTTGTAACATTGAACATTGAATTAACATTTGAATTTAAATTTGAATTTGAATTTGATGCGATTAAAATACGAATTTCACAAGTTAGTTGAGGTAAACGCGCGTAAACGGTCGAACGGCTGAATAAAGAATGGGAAAGGGGTGTGAAGTCTCAACCAGCACTGACTCATTCTTCGCTGCCGCCGCGTTCTCAACTTTTGATTGGTCGACTATCTCCTGCTTTGGGGCACGTCTACACTATAGGGCCCAGATTATCATAAACCCTCTGAAACGAAATTGTTAATTTTTCCTTCTCTGTTAGCAAAATAGCAATGTTCTTATAAAAAGTGTAACTTATAAACAAATTCAGAATATTTTGAGTTTGTTCAAATCTTTCAGAACAGTGCTGGATTTATGTCACAGAGACATTATTAATCAATTAGTGTATATTATAGATATCTCACAGAGACGAAACTGTATTAATTATGGGAAAGTAGGTATAGAAGTCATTTGGGTGTAACAGGACTTATGACCTGTCTTTTTATGGTTGGCTTAAGTGATCACTTAGTATGTAGATTTTCTCATTAGCGACATCTGTGGGGAGTTAGGGAAATGAGAATGGCTTTGTACAGGCCGCATGGAAAAGGCGCTTACAACTCATATATGAAAGCTTCACGCAATTTGAACATATATACAACTTCCAAAAAATGAATAAGCATGGTATATTCTATCATGGGTGGAAATGGCGAATGTTACAATTGTGTAAAGTGATCACTTAAGCCAACCATAAAAAGACAGGTCATAAGTCCTGTTACACCCAAATGACTTCTATACCTACTTTCCCATAATTAATACAGTTTCGTCTCTGTGAGATATCTATAATATACACTAATTGATTATAAAAAAATATATAATATGTAGTTGATCTAGTGAGCAGGTATTTATTGAGAGCTGAAATAAATGTATTGCTCTCTAGATTGCAGATAAATGAGAACTGAAACAAATGTTCTATATGGATCGCGCAGTATCGAGAACTTAAATACCTACGTTGTTGAGAGCTACAATAAGTTATGTACCAGAATAAGAAATGTGTCATTCGTGAACTAACCGTTCATTTTCCTTAACGATGGAACAGCTCAGTTCACTTTCACCAACAACCGTTTATTGGTTCAGCAGTCGTAAATTAACTTGGAATTCCCACAATCCCTATGGATTGTAAGGAAGTAATTTTAATTATAATTCAGTTAATTAATATTGTAATTCAGTTACAGTGATTATTTTTTCACAAGTTGTAAAAGTATAAAACATTTGAAGTGAACAGTTTCAATCACCCCGATGGGTCAGCGTTGGGTTTTGGTGGAAAAATGAACAATTAAAAACCAATAGTTGAATGAACGACATGACGAGCGATAGTTCAGTCAACTGAACGAAACTTTCCATCACTGATCGGAATTGCATATTTTACTAGTGATGGGACTGGACTTTTGAAATTATTAGTGATGGTGGATCAGAGCTTCATACCGCCCTATAGCATTATCATCGTGTCTTTGTAAAATAATGGAACATTTAGTTAAAAATATATTAGACTGGTTTGTAGAACACAATCACCTTCTTTCAAAATCCCAATTTGGTTTTCGTAAAGGTAAAAGTACTCTGGATAATTTGTCTATTTTTACCACTGATATCAATTTGTCGTTTACTAGAAAAGAATACTTAATGGCTGCTTTTTTAGATATTATTGGTGCATATGATAATGTTTTAATTCCGATTCTTGTGGATAAGCTTCACAAGATGAATATTCCTGGAAAAATTATTAATTTTATAAAAAATCTTTTGTGCCGTAGAGCCATTCTTGCATTTGTACAAGGATGTATAATTGGTACTAGAGTGGCGTGGAAAGGCCTTCCTCAAGGGTCAGTTTTAAGTCCTTTACTTTTTAATTTGTACATGTGTGATTTAGGAGCTGTTATTGCTAAATATTGTAGAATTATTTCATTTGCAGATGATATAGTCATTTATTCTTCAGGAAAAACAATTTCCTTGGCTTTGATTCAAATGGAAAAGGCTCTGAATGATCTTAGCTTGTGGCTTCTGCATAATGGATTATGCCTATCCTCGGAAAAGAGCAAAATTGTTGTTTTTTCCAAAAAGAGAATCACCCCAAATCTTATTGTACATTTTGAGAATCATCCGCTTCATATAAGCTCTTCAGTTAAATTTCTCGGACTAAATTTTCAATCTTCTCTGTCTTGGTCTAATCATATTTCCGAAGTCTTATCAAAATGTAATCAAAATTTCAATATTATTAAAGCAACAGCGGGAATTTGGTGGGGTTCTCATCCTACAGTTCTGAGATTGATGTATAACGCACTTATCAGATCTCATCTCGATTATGCTTCCTTTCTTTTGGAACCTTTCCCTAAATATTTGGCAAAAAAACTAGATCAAATACAATATAAATCTCTCAGATTAATATCTGGATGCATGAAATCAACTCCAATTAATATTCTCCAGGTAGAAAATGTCGAACCACCTCTGGAAATAAGACGCCAACTCCAGTCAGACAAATTTTTCATCAACCGTCTTAGTATGCTTTCCCATCCACTAACCCCTAAAATACAACTTTTGCATTCCTATTGTCACAATAAACCCTTTTGGCGAAACAAAAATCATCCTTCACTTGTAATGAGCTATCATACGTTATCTTACTTCGCTTTAAAAATATACAGAAGTCATTCAATTCCGTTGTATATGATTCCTTTTGAAAGTTTTATTCTGGAAAATAATGTGTATCTTGACTTGGGTTTAACAAAACAAATTTGTGCATCGCAAAATCCTTTGATCATCAACAATAAATTTAATCAATTAACTCGCGAAACTCGTCTGGATTTTCATATATTTATACAGATGGGTCCAAAATACAGTCTCCTGCTTCGGCCGGAGCAGCATTTTTTTGTGTTAATCCTCATGCCACTGGAATATTTAAGCTCCCAGACGATACATCTAGTTTCACTGCTGAATCGATAGCAATTCTTGAAGCCCTTCAGTTTGTTGACCTACATGGACTTGATAAGGTAATCATTTTTACAGATTCGCTCAGTTGTCTCAAATTATTAATATCTTCCCCCTTTAAATCTAATCTATCACCCATTTTCGGCAAAATTAAATTTCTACTTTATAGTTTGTTTTTAAAGAGTTCAAGTGTTTTTCTAGTATGGATTCCTAGTCGTGTTGGTATAATTGGTAATGAGATTTTTCAATTTTCAATTTTTTATTTATTACATAATATGTACATTACAAACATTATGTTCAATGCATACATATTATTAACTTACATCTAAAAATATACATATACACATATACATACACATCCATATACACATATACATAAACACATATGTATACATACATACACATATACATATACATACATACATACACACACATATACATATTGTGTATTAAAATACTAATTTATTATTAAACAATTATTAAACAATTAGAAGTGACCTGTATGGTCAAAGGTGTAGGAGAATCTGGTCAAAGGTGTAGGAGAATCCTGCTTCGGAAAACCCCCTCAGACACATGGAATATATCAATATCCAAAGCGATCTTGTTCAGCATAGCTGTAGCTTTTCCAACAGGCATAACCATCGGCAGGTTGGTCCTGTATATTGGAATGTGAAACAATCTATGCTGACGATGTCTAATGTAATTATCAGGAACATACAAACCAATGCTCTGCATAATTTCAGTATTGTCGATCATACCGCGCAACAATCGATAAAAATGTGTAATCAAATACACATTCCTTCTAGTCTCTAAACTATTGTAGCCAAGCATACCCTGGAGAAACTCGGTTGGGTAAAGCCAAGGATAATGCCCGTACTCTCTCATGTAGAGATATCTCAGAAACTTCTTTTGGACTTTCTCCACCATAAGAGAGTACTTGCTCTCATGTGGCCCCCAGATCATCGAGCCACTCTCGAGTCTACTCCGCACCAAGGAGTTGTAAAGAGTTCTCAGTACGCGGGTATTCTCGAAAACCCTGGCAGTACGCAGAACAAATCCTAACATTCTCAGAGCATTACCACTGATCGTCTCTATGTGATCGTGAAATGTCAGGCTGAGACATAACTGATTCCCTGGCGAAGGAAGCTTGTCAGACCGGGAATCTCAAATATGATCGACTACTTTTATCAGATATGATGACATTTTTAAAAAGAAAATGTCGAGATTCTTGGATTTCTCAATTTATCCAAATTAGTTAATGGTACATTTTTTGGCAATATTCATCCAAATATTCTGTCTAAGCCGTGGTACGCAGATTCACATCTAAGTAGGGATAAAATTGTAACTATATGTCGCCTAAGATCCAATCATTGTTGTTCTACAGCTCATCTTTTCAAAATAAAGTGTAATAACTCACCGATATGTGAGTGCGGCATGGGTATCGGAGATCTCAATCACATATTTTTTGAATGTCCAATAATGGTCGATAGGGAAAAATTAATGAAAGATCATATCAAACAATATTCTACTTTACTATTAAATATAGGTACAGATAGTCCTCTATGCACCATCAAACCACGTCATATTGTCTTTGTGTAAATACTTAAAAGTTAATATTATGAAACTTTAATCATTTAACATGTTTTATTAATTTTTTTATTTTTATTATAATTTGGTTAATTAAGAGAAATGTGAAGTTATAATTTCTATAAACTCACAATTTTCTTTTTATTTTTATTATTAATTATTTTTAATATTATCTGATTAATTCACTTTAAGAGAAATGTGATGTTATAATTTCTATAAACTCACAATTTTCTTTTTCTTTTAATTATTAAATTTTTTTATTATCTGTTTAATTCACATTAAGAGAAATGTGATGTTATAATTTCTATAGACTCACAATTTTCTTGAAATATAGATATTTAATTATTATTCGATATGTATTAATTTGAATTCTGATTATTTTCCTTAATATTGAAGTACTACTTTATCTACTCTCTTTATATTTGTACAAATGGAATTATTTTTCCTAATTTATAAATTTTGTTAATATGTGTTTATTAATAATGTGTAATTTTAAACGTTCACAATATTTTCTTGATATTAGTTAACAATATGAAACAATTAAATTGTTACCTTGAAAAATAATGATGTAAAACTTTGTTAATCCTAAGTTGTTTTTTATCTGTTACGTTTTTGTTATGTTGATTGGTTTCTAAATAAGAGAAATGTGAAAATATATTTCGTTTATATCCTCACAATTTTCTTTTCTTTATATTAAAATATTACTTAAATGAATTGAAATGCTTCATGGTTTCGTTTTTAATTTTGTTAATATTTATTTATAATTTGTACCTATATGTTCTCAAATTTAAATGTTCTATCTTTTTTAATCTATGTTATTAAAATATGTCATTTATATTGTTCATCAAAGTACTAGTATAAATATTCATAAAATTATTAATGTTGTAATTATTGTTCATTAATGTTATTTATTTCTGTATTTTTAATTAATTGTATATATTTTGTACTGGCTAATAACACCGAATTTGTGAAGGCCAAAATAAGAGAGAAAAAAAAAAAAAACAAAAAAAAAATGTTGGCAGTTTCCAAGTGATGTTGAATCAATAGCAATTCTATATAGTGAGGACGTTATGAAAATTGAATATGCTCCGGGCGCTTCATTATTTTCTGTTTGCTGATGTAGGTATATCTCATAATATTACTGTAATAAAATTAAAGATGTGTTATTATGGTGATTCAATTTTGTGCTTACTGTCTCGTTTTGCCTTTTATATACAATAGAAGTTTTTTTAACGGATGTAGAACTGTCATTAGTTTCAATTCTAGTTTGTGTTGTATACCTTGATTTGGAACATACCATATGGACGCAAGGGCATTCTGTCCACCTATGTTCCAACACAGAACGTGGTATTTATATATGCTAAAGAACTTATAATTTCTAACGTATACTAAAATACCTATTCTATCTGCAATTACGTTACTTTGCAGGGGAGAGCTTATAATTTTTTTTAATCCTCCTACAGTAGCCGGCAAACATCTTGAAATTCTACGGCGTAGTGGGGGGAAGTTTGCGCATCTACCTTTCCACCAACGAGACCCAAATTTCGTCTTCTGCGCATCCCCCCACTACGCCAAATAATTTCAAGAAGTTTGCCGGCAACTGTATCTCTAATTAACCCTAGAAAGCTCACCTCCGTCAAATCGACGGGCATCGTAAAGAAAAACAGCGGTGTCTGTTTAAAGGTGACTCCAAATGTTTTGTCTTACCTAGCCAATTCGGTCACCAGTGAGGTCGCTGCAGTGGCACACGCATCGGGCAGGTAAGTGTTATAGTTTTCGAGATATTTGAGCTTTGCCCGTCGTTTCGACGGATGGTTACCGTTTACCGATAGTTTTTTTGTTTGAGTGTGCGTGTACATTTTTGACGTAAGTTGTGTTCGTTGTAGATTTATTAAAGAAATTTATTAATTAAAGTGTCTGTCTATCCATTCACTGTAGGCGCTCAAGCGGGTGTAGACATCCGGAAATCCTTCGAAGCAAGTAACTCCAAAGGACACGATTCCAACTTGCTTGCCGTTTTTTACCAGGGGACTGCCAGAATCACCCTGAAATAAATATATATTAATACATCAATGTACAGGGTTATTTGGAAAACATTAATGACCCCGCAGGACTATATTCCTGCTTTACTTCTGGCTTTTACGAGACCATCTTCAAGAATCTGGTTAATCTGATCGTGCCACGTTTTCCACGGTCGCTCTCTATCTCTGGCACTGTCAACACTCGCGATAT
>JADDOH010003258.1:0-201341 GCA_016648135.1 Agrypnia vestita | reverse complement strand
GTAATTTTAAACTCGCGCTTTCTCTTATTTGCGGATGACTTAAAGCTTTTCTTAAAGGTGTTAACTTTGGACGATGTTCGCCTTCTCCAAGGAGATATATCAAATATATGTGAATGGGGAAGACGAAATAAACTTTTGTTTAATGTTTCCAAGTGTTCGGTTACATCCTTCACTAGGGCCCAAAAAACTTTATTTTTTCCGCTACAAAATAAACGACCAAAATCTGACAAAAACATCGAATGTTAATGATCTAGGTAATAGATTTGTAAGCAACCTAACATTTCAGGATCATATAGAGACGATCAGTGGTAATGCTTTGAGAATGTTAGGATTTTTTCTGCGTACTGCCAGGGTTTTCTAGAATACCCGCGTACTGAGAACTCTTTACAACTCCTTAGTGCAAAGTATACTCGAGAGTGGCTCGATGATCTGGGGACCACATGAGAGCAAGTACTCTCTTATGGTGGAGAAAGTCAAAAAGAAGTTTCTGAGATATCTCTACGTGAGAGAGTACGGGCATTATCTTTGGCTCTACCCAACCGAGTTTCTTCAGGGTATGCTTGGCTACAATAGTCTAGAGACTAGAAGGAATGTGTATTTGATTACACATTTTTATCGATTGTTGGGCGGTATGATCGATAATACTGAAATTATGCAGAGCATTGGTTTGTATGTTCTTGATAATTACCTTAGACATCGTCAGCATAGATTGTTTCACATTCCAATACACAGGACCAACCTGCCGATGGTTATACCCATTGGAAGAGCCACAGCTATTCTGAACAAAATCGTTTTGGATATAAATATATTCCATATGTCTGAAGGGGTTTTCCGAAGCAGGATTCTCCTACATCTTTGACCAGATTATATATGTTATTTTTAATTGATTACATATTCAAATTAAAATTTATATATAGATATACCTTCATAATATGTATGCATTAAATTTAAGTTTGTAATGTACATATTATAATAAATTAATTGAATTGAACGAATTGAATTGAAAAGTTTGAAAAATTCTACGTCAGGTGATTGTAGACGCCGTTAATCTGTTTTGTTTGGCTTCTAATGATCTGTGTATTTACTTTGTTATTGTCATTATTAAACAGTGAGGTGGACTGGAATACCGAAGCAATTAGAAAAACTAGACAAGTTTTTGAAAACAGTTCATGATTATATTTATAAATACCTAATTTTTTCTTTTCTTTTTCTTGTGTTAAAGCAACCTCCATTTTTTCTTTTTCTTCTGTATTTTTTTAAAATATATAATTTTATTGTTAAATTTTTTCTAGTACTTATATATTGTTTAATTGATATTACTTAAATGACATTGTAGAAAACCCGGGGTATATCAGCTCACAAACTGCTCACCCACAAATAAACGAATGTATTCTTCAGATGTTGAAGGGGTGAGATAACAATCTGTTAAACATTTTTTTAATGCTTTACAATTTTATATTTTACTTTACTTAACTTGTGCTATTGCTTTTTTTTGTATTTTTAATTATATAATGCTTTCTTTAAGCTTCTACTTTTGCTGTATACTTGCTTTTTACTTTATATTATATTTATCTTATAGTATTGTGCTACTGCTATGTATTTTCTTACCACAATATATTATAATATGTTCTTGTGTGTATTTCATGGGCAATCAATATGTATTGTTTAAAGTATTCATTATTTAATGTATACTTTACCTTATTGTTTGTAAGAGCCCTGAAGGGCGTTAATTTATGAGTTAATAGATTTATATTAATTGGATAAATAAATTGCCGCTAGGGTTTCGGAAGGTTTTCTGGGAACCTACCTTCAGTAATCGCTGGGAAAATCCATATGGGTAATCCTTTCACAGGTATTCTGATCACATATTCAAACCAGCTCATCTGGAAATAGTACATGAAAAGAATCAGCGTTCCTGTGAGTTTCCCACTAATTCTAGAGCTTTTCACTCGATCCCATAATGTCACCTCCGCAACACCCCAAACCCAGTCTCAAACGCTTTGGTTCTCAGTGAAAATCCATGTTCCATGCCCATACATAATAGTATATTGGGCCCATAGAATATCTTAACGTTTTAATGTAGGGTGGCGTAAAAATGCTTTATTTTCTTCATTTTTCATTCTCAAAAAAAAAATAAGAAACTTTCGGCGTCAACAATTATACGAGTTGAATTTTGCATGGAAATAGTCTTAAGTTTTCCGTTATATCCATATTGTCTTGCAACTTTGTCGATTTTTAAGGCTTCAAATAGAACCATCTTTCTAGTATTTGGTGAACTTGCTCTTGCGAAGTCCTTGGCGGCGTCCTTTTTTTCTAGACCCTATAACACTCGAGATTTATATTTTTCTTCTTATGTTCTGATTGTTATACTTTCAATATGACCAAACCACCTATGTAACTCTTTTTATTTCTATTAACTTTTATAAGATCAGCTTTACATTTTTGTGAATTTTTAATTAAGATATATTATAGACTAGCAGTTGGTACCCGGCATTGCCCGTGTTAAGGATTTAGTTAAATATAAGTTAATGGGGATACAAAAAGACACTTTGTTTTGCAACGTCTCTAATAAAAATAATGTTTCCATTTAATCTAGGCTAGGATGGAATGTCCAGGGGGGAAATGTAGTCTATGTATTCTGCGGTGACCTAAAAAATATCTAGGTAGGTATGCAAAATTTAGGTCAGATCGGTCCAACGGTATCCATTATTTGCATGTAAAATATATCACTAAGAGGTGGAGGGTTAAACGAGAGGGGGACGGAAACGAATTTCACTTACGTTACCCAACGGGTCCTAAAGAATAAATACGTAAAATTTGGGTCAGATCGTTAAGACGGTGTTGATTTGTACATAAAACAGACAGACAGACATTGAGTCTTATAGGCATAGATGTATCATAGTGAACAATCTATTTATACGAGAAATTATTATATGATGAGTCTATTTCTATGGGAAATTATTGTATGTTTGTATATTTATAGAACTTACCATCTATCGTATAACTGGTTTAAGTGATCATTTTACAAAATATAACGTTTAATAATTCTACCCATGATAGACTACCACATCTATAAAAATTTTGGAAGTTATATAAACGTCAATTTTTTTTTTTAATAGAGATGCGAACACGGAATACGTGTCACATCAATATTGTTACTATTTTTCAAACTAAGCGAAACGCTTGTGCTATGAAAATAAGACTACTTGCCAGTCTGGAGTGAGGTTCGAACCCGCGACTTTTGAATCACGAGGCTAGTGTCCTTACCACAAGACCAACAAGCTACTCAACTTTGCACACCTTTTTTCATATGCGAATTGTATTTTACTACCGCCGTCTAAGATATCAATAATAAGTATATCTTAATTAATGATGTTACCTCTGTGGATAAAATCCAGTATTGTATTTTTGATACATACTAAAAATATTATAAGTATTAATTTTTACTGTATCATAAATTTATTTTCCACATGTGCGATTAAGTGATCTTATTTTCACCGCATTCATAATTTTGTTCATTTTCTTCTAAGGCTTCACTATTATTAATTAGTGTTGATACCAGAACTCCATTGCTTACCGCTTGCTTCTTGTTACTGAATTCTATTGGCGATAATTTTTTAGAGATCTAAAATAAATATATTTTATTATTTTTTATGTGATCGACAATATTTTGGTTCAAATAAAATTAATCGTACCTCTGTGTGCCAATTCTTGGCCTTCATAGCTGAATTCATTATCATGGATGTGTGCTTATTCAGATTCAAAAGACCGACAAAAATATATTTATATGTATGTTCTGAGAACACATAAAATATAGAGGTATCATTACTATCTGAGAAATCCATGTATACTATTACATAGATTTCACAGCTTGGTGTGTAGAGTGATCACTTAAGCCGAATTATGCAAGTTGTAAGTCTTAGGCCTCATATAAATAGCTTAGTTTCTATGAGACTTCTACTATTTATCTTAATTACAAACATATTTTTATTGGATACAGTTCACAAATACACTAAAAACACCAGTTCATCATCGATGACAAGCATTGAAATGTAATGTTTATTTATTATGTGTTCGATTAATCAGTGGGTATTGCAATCAAAGTCACCAATAATAATTGATTAATAACTTTATAAACAAATCACATTGCAATCAATTCGCCAGTAAGTAGAATTGTTGCTGAAGTCGCAATGCGTTTAAGGCGAATTGAATCTCCAATGTATTTGATCAAAATTTAGATCGAAAGGAAGTTAACGTTAAAGTTAAAGTTAAGTTAAGTTAAGTTAGTTAAGTAAAGGTTATGTATGAAGTTGTTGAATATCTGTTATGTTTATTTCCGTAATTTTCCAATAATGGCAGGATCCACATTCCGCATGGCCTAAAGGCAGCCGCTAATAGTCGTTTCGTCCGTATGTGTTACAATACTGGATGCAATATCACAATAATGGAACAAGCAGATGAAATTTCGTAATTCCATTCATAAATGCACCCATATTGTAAATAATTCGGACCATCGAATCTACCACAACAAACATTTATTAATGTCAAAATACACAATAAAAAATAATGCTTTCATATTTATAATTCTTTTTAGATATTTTTATTACTTTAGAACATTCAAAATGGTAATAAACGTGTGTGTGTATTCCTTATATTATTTTTTATAATTTCTTAGCCAGTTTTTTGAATTTTCTTTCCCTAAATTTATTATTTTCTTCTTCTGCTTTACTATAATTTATGTGTTACTTTTATAATTTATATGGCAGATTTTTTTTATAAAGCAGTCTTGCTGATACAACCTGGTTACACTGGATTAAAAATTATGAATAATTCAATGGATGACCATAAAAATCGAAAGTCTTGTCAGTTAAAAAATTCTCTAAAACATAAATTGCATGTAAACGTACTAACAGATTTTTCTATAATTGTAATAAATTTAAGATAATCGTTTACTTTGTAATATTATTGAATAAAAAAGACATCTTAACACGCAGTTCAGTCATAAAAGGCCCATAAAGTCGAGCAATTTTCTTCATTTTTAAAACATCGAAGGTTTGGTAATTTATTAATAAATTATATAATTTAATTTGTGACATTGTAATAAGATATTCGTATTTACAATATATGTAACCTGATGAATAAATTTTAAAATGAGATATTTCCATACAAAAATGTAATAAAAAACGCAAGAGAAGATATGACAAAAAATGGTGAAATTTGCTCATTCTGCTAGACGATCGCCTTAACCCTCAGGGTGAGAAGTCAGTGCCATGACCACTGGGCTACGAAGGCAAAAATATATTTATGAATAGCTTGTTGGTCCTGTGGTTAAGACACTCGCCTCGTGATCCAAAGATTGCGGGTTCGAGTCTCACTCCAGACTAGCAAGTTAGTCCTATTTTCATAGCACAAGCGTTTAGCTTAGTTTGAGAATAGTAAGAATATTGATGTGACACGTATTCCGTGTTCGCATCTTTATTTTTTTTTAAAAAAAAAAAAAAAAAAAAGAATGTTATCGCCATTATCCTTAGCAAGATTACAATAATATTTTTTTGCAAATCTTACATCTGAAGATGAGCTCCAATAATATTGTTTTGATCGGAAATTCATGTTGTGGTAGAATAAAGTATTTACTTATTATGTAAGTATTTTTTAATATTAGCCTTGTATATATTGATTTATTTAGGTACCTACTTTCGCTTTATTTTTTGTTTGAACTTTTTTTATACTTGTCACTATTTTTAATGAAAATATTAATGTATAAAAAATATATATTTAAAATATACTAAGACACATGCTTTTTAACGTATAGAGATTAATGCTCCACCGCGGGAGACGCAAGAGACAGGGGAGGTCTGAAAATGGAAATATATTTTCTTATAAATACATTTATTACAAAAAACGACTTGAATTACACAAAGAAAAAATAATAAAATGATGAACGCGTGGTTGTCTGTCTAAAGCAAAGATAAATCAAATATAAGGTTATTTGACTAGACAAACAAAATGTAGAGAAAACATGATCACATTCTCTTCAATTCGAACTCTTCAGAAAAGCACTATTTTTTGTTAATATCCTTATTATTGTTATTATTTTGAGATGACGTAAAACCTAAATAATGTATATTATTTAAAATTAGTGTAAAACCACTATTTATTGAATCATCAACATGTATAGGGGCCAATTGTCCCATCACTATACGTATACTATGTAAGTATCACAACGTATACTATGTAAGTATCACAACGTATACTAGGTAAGTAAAGACATAAACAAAGAATATATACATATGGGAACTAAATAACTAATTAACATCTAATGTGAACTATCTGAATATCTTGTTTTACAAAAAATACCTGGTTATTTCTTTATTTAATTTGTTATTCACATACTTTTAAAGCAAAAAATTATAAAGTAAGAAATTTCAAAATAATAATTATTATACTTTTTATTCCAGCCTAACAAGGTTGAGTGTCCGAGGTCTGGTCCACCATATAGTATACGTATTACGATTAAACGGAAGAAGAGAAAATATACAGAGAAAGAGGAAAAAAAATAAACTTATTAATAATAATAATAATGATACATACCAAAAAAATGAATCGATGACGGTGCGGTCTGATGAAATATACAATGAATGATCGTTGGCTGCAATGCAGGATCTTGACATCAAGTGAATTCTGTTGAAATGGTCAGCGCTTGCTGTGTTGCTGGAGATCAGAATCAAATCTGGTGTGGGCTGACACCAACAAACACAGAGGAACCTTGGATTCCTTAGTGCAAGGTCAAAGGTTTGCTTTGATAGCTTTCGAAGGAGACCATCTCCCGCTATTGTCTTAAGCTGCGGGTCTGTCCTCCATGTAACTGAAGTCATATGAGCGCTAGTTAAGAACGCTTTAACTTGAACAAAGTAACATTATAGATATTAACATACGAATTATGATGCTACTGATACATCTACAGACTCTAGAAACTAATCACAGTAGTGAACGACTAAACATTATTTTGGAATGAAGGCTTCAAAAATCTGTAGTGAATGACTAAACATTATTTTGGAATGAAGGCTTCAAATTAAACCAATCATTTATGGTATATTATATTATACCGAATCGTTTGAGGCGATCGTCTAGCAGAATGAGCAAATTTCAACATTTTTTCTCATATCTTCTCGTGCGTTTTTTATCACATTTTTGAAGGGACATATCTAATTTTAAAATTTATTCATCAGGTTGCATATATTTTAAATAGGAATATCTTATTAAAATATCATAAACTAAATTAAATAATTGATTAATAAATTACCAAACCTTCGATGTTTTAAAAATGAAGAAAATTGCTACATTTTGTGGGCCTTTTATGACTGAACGACGTGTTGACATATCTTTTCTATTCAATAATAGTACAAAGTAAACGATTATCTTAAATTTATTACAATTATAGCAAAATCTGTTGTTTACATGCAATTTGTGTTTTAAAAAATTCTGTTTTTTTTAATTATTTTATTTTTTTGTGGGTTTTTTTCAACTCTTTTTACATGGTTGACAACTTTTTTACTTCAATAGTCAAAAGAATAGATATTATAATTTTACAATAAAAACAAAAAAAAATCAAAATCTTTGTCGATTTTCCTGATTTTAGATATTTAATCAAGACGCAACGTATTTATGACACAATACGCAGTGCCTTGATTAAATAGCTAAAATCTGAAATCGAGAATAATTTTTTGATTTTTTTTGTATTAATTTTTAAATAATAATGTCTATTCCTTTAATTTATTCAAGAAAAAAAGTTATAAACTATTTTAAAAGGATTGAAAAAACACACAAAAAATAAAAATAATTTAAAAAACAGTGTTTTTTAAAACATAAATTGCATGTAAACGTACTAAAAGATTTTTCTATAATTGAAATAAATTTAAGATAATCGTTTACTTTATAATATTATTGAATAAAAAGACATCTCAACAAGCAGTTCAGTAATAAAAGGCCCATAAACTCGGGCAATTTTCTTCATTTTTAAAACATCGAAGGTTTGGTAATTTATTAACAAATTATATAATTTAATTTGTGACATTGTAATAAGATATTCGTATTTAAAATATATGTAACCTGAAGAATAAATTTTAAAATGAGATATTTCCATACAAAAATGTAATAAAAAACGCAAGAGAAGATATGACAAAAAATGGTGAAATTTGCTCATTCTGCTAGACGATCACCTTAATGAACTATGTGAAGTTAGATGCTTATTTGTTGTTCGAGTAGTACTTCAAAACCGACGTCGTCGTCGTTACTACGCCTCGTAGTCAGGGATCCCTCACCTATATGAGTATATGAGAGTAATATGTGAAGTCAATATAATTAAGTACCTACTATGGCTCAGTACTTGATTATACTTGACTGTACGGGTGTAGTAGAGAGTGGACCCATCGCTATACCACAGTCTCTCCAGTTCCGGGCCTGCAGTTCCACACAACTTTTTACATTTTCACCAGTACATTCAGAATATTTTTTGTAACACAATACTGGAGTTCGTCCCTAGAGGGATCGTTATTAATATTAAGATAAATTAACCCCAGAATACTATTATATATTTTTTACCGCTTTATACAACCTATCGTTTCGGAGGCTACTTTTCAAAACACATGAAATTTTGTTTGAATATCTTTATTAAAATATTTAAAATATATGCTTATATAATATGCCTAAAAATAATAACAAAAAATATCTTTCATAAACTAACATATTCTCAAAGGAAGCTTTAAACTTTATACATACATAACTTTTTTGGCAAAATAGAGATTTCGTAAGTATTATGAAAAAAAAGGAATATACATCTATATAAAAGTAGACTCGAGAGTGGCTCGATGATCTGGGGGCCACATGAGGGCAAGTACTCTCTTATGGTGGAGAAAGTCCAAAAGAAGTTTCTGAGATATCTCTACATGAGAGAGTACGGGCATTATCCTTGGCTTTACCCAACCGAGTTTCTCCAGGGTATGCTTGGCTACAATAGTTTAGAGACTAGAAGGAATGTGTATTTGATTACACATTTTTATCGATTGTTGCGCGGTATGATCGATAATCCTGAAATTATGCAGAGCATTGGTTTGTATGTTCCTGATAATTACACTAGACATCGTCAGCATAGATTGTTTCACATTCCAATATACAGGACCAACCTGCCGATGGTTATGCCTGTTGGAAGAGCCACAGCTATGTTGAACAAAATCGCATTGGGTATTGATATATTCCATGTGTCTGAGGGGGTTTTCCGAAGCGAGATTCTCCTACACCTTTGACCAGATTTTATGTTATTTTCAATTTATTAAATATTTTCATTTTTGATATATACTTCCTAATATGTATGCCTTAAACATTTTGTTTGTCATGTACATATTATCATGAAATAAATTGAATTGAATTGAATTGAATTGAATTGAAAAAAACAAAACAACCCTCGAAGAGCACAACAACTGCTTGTTGATATTAATGTAAAATAAAATATTAATATAAAATAAAATATTAATATACAATAAAAGCAGTGAACAAAAGACATTTCATTCGAATTTTTTGACAGTTATCAGCACCCTGATGATGGAATGGTAATTTCTGAAACATGTTGGTGAAAAAAAACTGAGATAAAAGTAGATTTATACAAATATTATGATCAATATTTTTTTTAAATATACCTATTAAAAAATTTACTTCTTATACTAACTACCACACGCCCAAGTATCACCGCACTTTTGCATGCGCATGCCAGTTTGTACACTGAACACCGTGCGTGTATCACCAACTACAAACCGGCATGCTCATGCGAAAATGTGGTGATACTTGAGCGTGTGGTATAAGGATCGCCTGCCAGGCGATTCAATGCTCTGTAACTCGGCAACGGCAAGAAAGAGCCCGTGAGACGTGCGACTGTTGCATCCCGCATCGCAGGGGGCATCGAGTTGGCGCGGCCAGGCGGAAATTATAATGAAAAATGCGATGTTAAGTACTCTAGGGTTAAAGAGAGTCTAGAGTCACACAGACAAATATATATGAATTTCAAAATTTTATGGATGTGTGGGCGATCGTGAGTGGAATTGTGAACGTTACGTTGTATGTAGTGATCACTCAAGCCAGCCTCAAAGACAGGTCTTCAGTGCTGTAACACTTACGTCAGTCAATACATACCTGCTTTTCCATATAAATAGCTTCGTCTCTGTGAGACTACATAGTTTATCGAAATTCATATAAAAATTCACCAACCACGCGAGCTTTAATTTTCCACTTTTCGAATGAATGATGACTCAAATTATCCTTAGAATTTCATGCGTAAGACAAAGATTTGTTTTTTGGAAATATTAATGTGGAATAGGTATGATTATGTGAACCGTATTTCATTTCTGATTATTTAAACTGTGTTCATAATTATGTTTCAAATGTAAATGATATTCCTCTCTAAAATGATTTTTATTTTAAAGAGAGGTAGCAAATGTCATCAAAATTTATTTAACTATAGATAAAGTATGCAATATTCATACATTTAAAAATTTAATCTATTTAAATAAAAAAATATTCAATATAAGATTAATCAGTAGAGTGTAATAAATAGTAGATTCTTTTCTGCTGGTATGAAATAAAAATTAAAATGCAAATCTTAAAGAAAAATTAAAAGATTTTTCTTTTCTTTTATATCGCGGAGTGCTCGTCACTTCTTACAAACAATGTAAAAGCTAATATAAATTCCAATATGTTAATTTGTCGACGGTAGCTGGACAGATCCACATCATTTTAAATTGTTTGCATAATTTCATTAGTCAGTTAGTCAGTTGGAGAGGTACAAATTTTAAATTGACGGAATTTCGTTAAAAATTTCACGACATACAATAAATTACACCATTGATAGTTCATTATTGATAAATTTACCCTCATAACTGTCAAGTTTTTCGTTTAAAACATGTTTTATCACTTTGAAAATACGAGATTACTTAATTTTGTTTTTCATGATGATAAATCAATTTAAGCGCTTACAATCTAAAAATGATGCTTAAAACATCATTTATTTTTGGAAAATATGTAGAGTCTGAATAATTTAAAAAACATATATTTTGCTGCAAAATTAAATTTCTTGTCATTGCTTATTTGAATCGTTTTAAATGCGAGCATTTACTAGTTGTATAACTTTTTACTCCCTTTCTTTAACTCGTAGCGTCTGTTTGCTTGCTTGCTTGTCTGATTTTTCTAAATTTTAATGGTTTTTTCAAATTGGAATCATTATAAATGAGTAATTAGCCCGACGCGTTTATAGACACGAAACCTCATTCAAAGCGAAAGGGAGTATTGTAAAAACTTGGTTTTTATGGGTTAGTTTTTTAAGCATAAAAAATAAAATATCGCAAAGCTAAAACAGAGGTCTCTTTAATAACTCAAAAAACTTAGTAACTAACTAACTGACAAACGTATCATCACCTATTTAGCCGCGTGGGTATGCAGAGAAGATAGAGCGCCACACTCTTTTTTTTAAATAGAGATGCCAACATGGAAAATGTGTCATATCAATATTCTTACTATTTTTAAACTAAGCTAAATGCTTGTGCTATGAAAATAGGACTAATTTGCTAGTCTGGTGTGAGGTTTGAATCCGCGACCTTTGGATCATGACGCGAGAGACCTAACCACAAACCGCAGTACCAACAAGCTACTCTGTTCCAACATACATCTCTCACCTCATCCATATTCATACATCTTCGTATACAAACTCGACTGTTGAGGCTTCTAATAAGCCCATATTCCAGTATCTGGCTAATCTGGTCATGCCAAGTAAATAGGGGTAGCAATCACTAAAATAGAAATACATTTATTTTCAGACTAGGTCAAATATGTCAAGCCTTAATTAGATATTCAACTTACTGATTGCCTGGAGTCAACAAAAGTCTCGCCCATGAACACCGGCCATTAGAATCTGCCTTTGTTCAATTAGCTGTGGTATTATTGTCTGTTGAGTTGAACAAAGTCTACGTTACGGTGATAATCTGCGATTATTAAAGTGGCTATCTTATTTGAACAACCTTGGCGAGAGCTTCCAGCTCGGCGATCCGCTCGATTGCAGCCCGTTACCTGCATGGTTCGCTTATATCCGCCAGTACTGTGAAAGTGGTTATGCTAATGGCAGGCTTTCTATTGGTTCAACACTGCCCGCGGTGATTGGCCGGCTGTACATCCATTATAGATAGCAATACAGATACAGTCAAATCCAAATTTTTCATCTTCACAATCGTATCTCCAAACTAAATCATTTAAATTGACATTCTCCTGGTATTGAATACTTACAACCATAAATATTCTATATTTATTAATTAACCTTTACTAAATCTGAATTGTGTACTTTACACATTGAGTTATTTCACCATAGTTTCGACACAAGTAGAACCTCTCATCACCAAGGTAGTTACGCTAAAAGGATCAAATCCACGCATGGTCAAAAATGACTTGAGTGCATCAAACTGTTGCTAAATGTCGATACTCGGCCGTATTCTGAAATAAGCAATATTGCCATTTCAGTATCTTGACAGTAACTGTATAATTTTTTCAATTGGTTGAGCAACATTGTAGATTGACATTAAAAAAAATTGATTTATTAGAAAATGATCACGGATTTGATAAAAAATTAGGACTTTCTATTTTACACATAAATAATTTTGGTCTTAATCTGGAAATCAAATAATTTAGAATTATTATAAAAAAGTGAAGCATCTATAATTCAAAATTGTTAATAAAAATAATTTATCTTAATCAATAAATATTCAACCAATAAAAATAAAACATATAGTGGCAAAAATAAGAATAGTATATACTGAAAGACTAGCTGTAACCCATCAAAAATGACGGAACATTAGTTCGCATCTTTGATAAGACCCTAGTGTATATTTATAGCATCTCTTTGATGATCTACAGAAAGGTGGCCATAGCGAAATGCGTTAATCGGCCGGTTCGGGTTTGATGGTCCGAGGTCTTAGCGCCATCATATAGCAGTGAATTCGAACAAAATTACGGATGTTACACGAAGTTACGGGGACAAACGTACAGACGGACAGATAACGAGATTATTATGTTGTTTCTAGCGTGGTAATGACATCAGGTCACTGGATTACGATCGCAGAATTGACGCAGTGATATGTGAAGATAGAGGAGCGTGGATGTCTATTCTCTATGCTTGCGTGGAAACGACGTGATGGTAAATAATATTTTTGCTTCTTGGCGTTATTTCTTATTAAGGTTCACCTTGAAAGAAATGACATTTTAAAGCTTATAATTTATTGACGAAATTAATGATTTTTTGTTTTTAAAAATAAATTCTCTCTTGTTCGTTTTAAAACGTATTTTTTTTTAAATTCATTTGAAACAATAAAAATATTAAAAACTGTTTCAAGTATATTTTTTTTTCTTGCCTGGGCTTGTTATTATTTATTTTTTCTGAGAAGATATCAAATTATTTCATTGTTAAATGAAAATCCAAGTTCAACTAAAAACTTTATTCTTATTTTATGTTTCCCAGAAAAAAAAAAATTATTTAGATTTTTTTATTTCAGGTTTTAAGTTTTGTGATGAGAAATAACTAAGTTTGAATTTCTCCCCACCCGTCAATAAATATTGAACAGTTAAACCCTTAATTGCTTTCTGAGAAATTAAGACTCCTAAATAAAAAGTTTTCTGTTTATTGATTGAACTTACTGGTTAGCCAGATATATTTAGATTTTTTTGTTGCTGTTTAGTAAACATGTTTACCTATCATCAAAACATCAACAAAAAGTTTATATTTATATTTAATTATTTCGGATGAATTTGAAGGTAGTTGCTTCACTAGACATGGTCCGTTCTGAAGCAACTACCTGTACAGTTTTTTTTAAGTTTAAACATTAGAAAAGACAAAATATTAGAAAAAAAATTAAATATTGCACATAAGAAATAAAACGCAAACACGAGATAGACTACATATTACAAATATACTTTTTACCATTGTACATAAGAAATTAAAAAATAAGATAATTTAACTTGATAAAGAAAAATGCTTGGCCTTTTCGATTTAAAAAAGATAATCTCCTTATCTCAGACAACATCACACACACATGTATTTCAAGCACAAATCTTACATGCAACCGTGACACAATCGATAAAAATATAGGAACAATATATCTTGGGCTGACAATCAACTAAAACCTACGTTCGGCTCCGCACATCGAATGTTTAAGCTCCAAAGTGAGAAAACCGATACATACTCGTACATTCAAACTCAGTCTTTCAAAAATGGTATACCATGTATACTCCTTCAAAGTTATATATTATAGATGTGTCATAGAGACAAAGCTATTTTTTATGTGAAAAAGTAGGTATGGAAGTCTTTTTTTGGTATACAAAGGGCTTACGACCTTACTGTACGCCTGGCTTAGGTGATCACTTTACGCAATGTAACGTTCACAATTCCACCCATGATAGACTTCCACATCTATCAAATTTTTGGAAGTGGTTAATACGTTTAACAAGTGTACCTTGTTCCATATGCGTGTTGTATATTTACTACTGCCACCAAAATGTTATCATTCCCATAAACCTGTATAGATATCGCCGTTGGTAATGAATGATTCCACCAATGAGAGACTACCACATTGTGATGATCGAGATAGATATAGATTTAATAAATTCAGAAAATCTTAAAATAATAATATTCGAAAAACCAGGTACGAACATCAAAAATATATTTCTTTCTATTTGAATCGTTTAAAAGTAAAATTATAATATATTTCTTCTCAGGATAACAAGAGACTGACAAATATCGGATATTCAGCTATACAAATATTATTCCTTAGATATTTATTATACCATAGATATAATTCTGTGTTAAATTAACATTGTTTATGACAGTCCCAAGACACTCGACCTTGTAAGTAGGTGCGAACGAGCCTTTATTATTTCTAAATCGGAACAGTAAGTTTCACGTGTAACGGATGCTTTATTTCTCTTTTAACGGGATTATACTGAGTTCTAAAGGAAGTGCTTAGTAGCATTATAAAAATTGTTAGCGCGTTATGTATTGCATAACCAGATATCAGTCCAAATCATACGAGAATCTCTGCCGAACTCATGTATTTTTATGCATATGAGGATTTTCTTACTAGCTGTACTAACAACTGATTATACTGAGTTTTAAAGGAAGTGCTAAGTAGCATTATAATTTTTTTTAACGCGTTATGTATTGCGTAACCAGATATCAGTCCAAATCGCACGAGAATTTCTTCCGAACGATTGATTTGAATTAAAAGTTTGCTTTTCTATTATTTTAATTTGCTTTTCTATTATTTTAATATGGTTATTATTTGGGGATTACAATTGGACATTACACGCGCGTACTATCAATGTTCAATTGATGTAATTAGAACACGGCTTCTATCGAATCGGGCGATAGTATGTCCTGTGAGTGCATTGCGAAATACATATAAACATGCAATTTCTAAAATAAATTGAACCGGGTGCGGCCGAAAGATGTCGAGAGAAGTCAGTTAGGAATATATTTCGATTTGTGTAAATATTACGACGTTTGGAGTGACGAGCGCGCTGGACTCCGATATACCTACGGTTGCGATCTTCCGGATGCGGCGTGATAAAAATACGTACTTATGGTGTTGCGTAATGATTATATATACGTGTAGTATAACTGTCTGCGTAGGTGAACTAGATAGTATTAAAATTGTTTTGCTTTTCTATTGTTTTAATATGGTTTTGCTGAATTGTTATTTGGGGATTACAATTAAGTGCACGCGCGTACTATAAATATCCAATTAATGTAATTAGAGCACGGCTTTTATCGTCGTTGGCAATAACACAGAAGGCCATACCAACTATATGGGAGGAAATAAAGGATATCACTCACAAGAAAGATCCATAAGAAGCCAATACAAATACAATGGAGGCATTATAATTGGAAAGGACAGTATCACGATGCCAACCACATAAGAATCTAAATTAATTTTATTATCATATTTAATTATTTTACTGTCGTTTTGTATCTATTTTGAGAAGGTTTGAGATCGGAGTAATTATGTGTAAATAACATGATGATTGATTGGGTAATATCAGTCCAAATTATACGAGAATGTCTTCCGAACGAATATATTTTGATGCATGGGGATTTTCATACTACCTACACTTACAATTAATTACACGGAGTTCTATAGAAAGAGCTAAGTTGCATTATAATAATTGTTGACGCGCAATCATTACACCCGGTCTTGTGCTAACTCTTTATGATTCGAGTACCTCAGTATATCCAGCTTAACAAGTAGTTTCGGAACGACGAGTAAAGGACAGAATGGGGAGGTCTAACTAAAGATTTGAGATTTCTGATTTGTGAATGTTGGGCTAGGTGAGGTTGTAGAGGTGATAAGTCTGGAATCCGCATAAGCCCCTGCGGGATCCCTTAAAGGCGGGGCCTCCCTTGTTGATCGGAGTGACCACTAATCCACGACCCCTTCATTCTGCCCAAAAACAGCATGAACCAACGTCGTGATTCTCTGAATTTAGAAGGATTTCCATGCCTGAATGCTGTAAAACCTTGATAGAATACGTTAACTTCTACTTGATCCTCTGTAAAAAAAAAACGGAGCCAGATACAGTATAAAAATCATTCACTCATATGGAATAGCTGGGATATTATATATGTTACAAACACTCTAAAATTTTACCACAGTAAATGTTACGAGATGCAGAATCGTGGGACGCCGTTCTGAAAAGGTATAATGAGATTGCACAATAATTTGAAACATCGCTGACTATGCCGTACTAAGTCGTATCAAAAGAGTACATGATTCTTCAAACACCGACCTGAACGAAAGGCGCCTCAAGACAACACTCATCATCAGAAACTCGTACCAAAAGAGTACGTACATCTCAATTATCAGCCTAAAAGAAAGGCGTCACAAGATCACATCTCGTAAAGAAGAGATAAGTTCACGGGATGCAGTCAGTTCCGGAGGAACAAGGGGGTCATTTAGTCATCAGGAAGTTGGCCAACGGGACTAGGCGGACGGGAGCCTAGACTCCCCCAGCAGAGATGCTAGGGGTTTAAAACTAAAATTTAGCATTCAAAGAAACTATTATTTCATATAAACTCACGGGCTGTTATAGAATTCCCACGACCAGACTGAGATCTTATCTATTTATTCATAAAGAAGTTTCACTTCAAAAATGTTGTATTTCGTAGATAGCAAATATATGTATTATTTGGGTCATTACAACATGTCTCTATGAAACATCTAGAATATAAATATTGATTAATGATATCCCTCTGGGATTAAATTCAGTATTGTGTTCTTGAACATTTTGAACATACTCAATATTCTGAACACATAAAATTGTAAGTAAGAATAATAATAATTCGGAATATTTTATTTCCGATAATTCACCTTTGACAATTCTTTTCCCCAATTCACTACACAATTCAACGTCTAGTAGATTTTCCAAAATAAACGTCCTGAATCGTATCACTAGCTGCTTTTAACTTCAAAGTACTCACCCTGCGCATCTATGCATACACTGCGTTTGGCAGTTTGACGGCGTTCCCATTTCAGGAATACTGTTGGGTACCTGTCTTACTTTCTATCAAATAACAGAAATTATATCAAAAAACTTTGTCTCTTCAGTTCAGCTTTTGTTTTTTAATAAAGTTTTAATAAATAGGTAGGTTGGTCTAATTAGATCATTTCTCTTTTACCTTAAAATCTTTTACTGAGATCGTACTTTGACTTGAAATTTCAAAGTTCAAATTTGTTCAAATATGGATATTCACGTGATTTCGATAAAATTATGTTACAGGAAACTACGGTAAAATTCTTAAAAATATTATAAATTGTCAACAAATATAAATGTCCTAATTTGTAACAGGGTAACAAGGCATACCTATATTTTTAGTACCGATGCATTTTTAAAACTATGTGCTGTAAATTATATTCAATTTTTTAGCGTATCAGAGCTTGATTTTCCTTTTGCTAATCCTTTTAAGATAATTCTTCTATTGAGGCGATGAATTGCTTCGAAGGTGAATTATGGGCTTTGAATTGTAAGCGCGTTGAATTGTTTTTGCGATAATCGTAGGCGGTGATTTATAAGAGGTGAATTGTCCTCTGTAAAGCGAATATTTGATTGTGTTCAAATAAATATTGTTGTGTAGTTAGACACAGTATTCAACTATACATTATATAGTTAAACTCGAAATACCTTAATATAGCAGTAACCTGATTCATTATTGTGAAGTGTAAAAAACTACATAGGTACGTTTATTAATGGATGTGCTCTCTTGTTGGTTGTAAATATAATAGAAAGATAACATTAAGCTGTTAAGAACAGCCATCAATCTCAACTACGCTTTGTCTCAAAACGAGAGTCATATTTGTTTAGATGCACAATTATTTTATGTTTCCAAATTTTATTCGCTCTATTATTTGTTTACCAGAGAAATGTAAGAGTCTGTTTTATGCCGATGAATTTATTTCAAAGACAAAATAATTGAGGTGTTTTCGTATGTTGATTTTCGTCCAAAATTTTAATTAATTTTAATTTGTAATTAAATTATTTTTTGATTTGATTGAAGACGCAGATGAAAGAAAAAAATATTGTGAAATATTTTTTTCTTTTTTTTTAAATCTAAGTACAACTAAATTTAAATTTATAAAATAATATTATGAAGTATTAGGTGCACTCGGATCGGTACTGATGAAAGTATTCAATATGATGACAGGATTAAACAACAACAAAAATGGGAAAAAATTAAACAATATAAGAATGGACACAATATAAGAAGAAGATATATAAATTGTCTACTATTCAGAAAGAAATCTTAATCTAAAACAAATAATGATTTATAGTACAATGAATTTTTTTAGAAAAAAATACTACAGGAAATAATGAGAAAGGAACAAAAATTGTCTATTTTTAATATAAAGTTTAAAATAAGTTTTTGAATTGATAATTGTTTTTCAACCGGCTTTCTATACCAATATTAAATTTTAAAAAGACATATTAAATAATAATAACAAAGATAAGGATCATTCATTAAAAATCGGGTATTTATAAATTGATTTGTAATAATTATGATTATTTTTATATAGGAAAAACGTTTGATATTAGAGTTATGAAATTTTGATTTAAATTTATGAATATTTTGACGTGAGAACATGTTAGGGTTAAGGAACATTTGAGATATTTATTAATTAGTAGCAATAATTATTCCGAATTTGCGAATCAACTTTTGGCTATCGATCATTCTTTTGACAATAACAAGGGTTTACAAATTTTACATACAAATTATATAGAATTACAGATTGATAAATTAGTAATTTTGTAAATACCAATAAGTTTTAAGAGTAAATTGAAAATTCTAAGTAACCAGTTCCTTTTACAAATGGTTTTCTTTTTTATTTGTATATAAATACTTAATTATTATTCATTTCACACATACATATTTTCTTTATATTTTATATATATCTCTAAATTTCGATTTTTGATTTTTAATTTGTTGTATCCTGACAAACGGACCATTGGCTCTGAAACATGATATTTTCAATATATAAGTGATTAAAACAAAGTACTTTTTTATTTTCAAGTTTGTGTTTACCTGGGTGTTATGCCGTGTTGTTACGACCTTTCGGGCCTATGTGTTGCCGTGTTGTTACGTCCTTTCGGGCCTATGTATAGGCCAGAAAGGTCGTAACAACACGGCATAATACCCCAATAAACACAAACTTGAAGATTCTGAGTGGCCGTGAAAACCTAAGAACATTTTTACAATTTTATTAATTGTTTTGATAATTGTTTGTTTATAGTAGAGCATGTGTTTTTATAATTTATGTACTGTATGTATTAAAAAAAACTAAACTTCAATAAATGAACAAAGAATTTATCTTTTAGATGTATTAATACAGTTTTTCTAAATAAAATTACAAATATGAATAAAAAAATATTATACATTTTTGTGTTAAAAAGTCAGTTTCATTTCAAAAATTTAAATTCTATGAATTTAGTAACATCACGAACTTGGACATTTTCTACTTGTATATATTTATTCATAAATACAGAGCATTGTGAGGATTACGACATAAAACAGTCCTTTCGGCTCTTCAGGATATTCGTGACCTCCACCACGTACATGGCAGGGTCCTACGCCTTCCTGTCTGGTCCAATATTGCACCGATGATATTATTAACCCCACCGTGGAAAAATGGCATTTGCAGGCGTATGCCTCCAGCATAAGAATAGGATATTCAGAAAACAACTCTACAACTATCTAAGCTGACAGTGGTGTAGCTATCGTAGGGAAAGTTTAACAATTTTACTAAGCAAAAACAAAAAGAAAAAAATATATGAGTTTCATTATTTCATATGAATCACGAAAGCCGCACGCATAATTTTGAAGTAACGATCCAGTAATAAATTCTGAAATAATATCATGGGAAATATTAATAATTAAGAAATACCCTTGCGTGATCGCGCAACATAAGCCGCGCGCTGATTGCTCTAAATATATTAAGTTTTAATTCACGCAAATTACAAATTTACAGATAATGAAATTATAATATTAAGAAGATATCTCTATAAAATAAACTAGAAATGATTCAATATCAATTAATTTACGGGGGATCGAGTCTTGCGACGATTCTAGCTGCACGCGTCGTGTGGCAACCACCAATCAGATGCCCGATGCGGGTAGCTAAGCTGTGGTCGCCGAAGAATTGATTATTGTTTTTCTAGAATTTAGAGTTTTCAGAATTTTTACTATTTCTGTGTTGTTCATTACTATTCCATTATGTGGTACCGAGCGGAGATATCGAAAGTATGGTTTGTTTCTATAATATGACGGGAGAATTCAGAAAAGTTTTTTTTTCCATGACACGAGCTGTATCCTTAGAATGGCGGGGTGGGCCCCGGCGTACGTGCTTGCTGCATGCCTAGAATTTTTTTGCTACGCCACTGCCTGTTAGTTTTTTCTCACCGAAGATGCGGTGGTGTGACTTGAATTGATTGAGGAGCGGAAGGACTATGGGACAGTACAAATACGTGTTCCTTCACTCTATTCCATGATTTTGGAAGCGTACAAAGCATGGAACATGTTGTCAATATCATGCCCTTAGAACAACAGGGTATCATGTAGCAATTACGCTAAAATTAAATTTTTCACTTCTTCAAGAACAGGGAGGGCATCAAATTTTCTAGTGGCCAAGGAAATAACGAGATAACAATGTTTTATTTTAGTTTATTTATGAAACATTTGATTTTTCAAAAATAACAAGAATTTTCTGGCGATAGGAGGTAGGAAAGTGAAATAGATAGATGAATCGGAATTGCGGCCGGCGTTTTTACTTCCTTTCTTTTAACTCGTGGCGTCTGCTTGCTTGCCGGCTTGCCGGGTGAAAAAACTTTGGATCAATTTTTAACCCTTTTCCCGTGATTCCATCGAGTTGAAACTTGGCAAGTAGACTCGTGGCGATGATCAAGAAGATCTTTCAAATTTTCGTTAAAGAAAATTAATAATTATAGTATAATTTCGAATTTTTAGAAATTTTATTGGTTTTTTCAAATTGGAATCATTAGAAAAGTTTGATTACTAGCATAGCGGCCCTATAACGTCGCGGAATATTTTCTAAATTTGAATTACTCCGTCGGTATTCATAATAGGTACTTCACTACGAATGTCGAAAATCTAAATTGACTGACAAATGTTTTTAGAATTTAATCTTCAAAGCATGAAGTGTCTTATCAAAGCTCAAAACATCTGACATTTTAGAAATAAATTAAATTACTGTAAGTTTATTGTTTTGTTATATATTTTAATTCGTCTTTAATTGTTGTTATATTTTACAAAGAAAGGGAGTATAATAAAAACTTGGTTTTTATGGGTTACTTTTTTATATTCTCTATGTAGTGCGGTGATAAGAAAATCCGAGCATCGCGTTGTGTCAAGACCAAACTGAATGTTTTCAACACCACATGTATTAATCAATTAGAAAAGACATACAGAAAAATCAAATAAACAAAAAAATATTTGGCTGCTACCGGGACTCGAACTTCGGATTTCCTATTTCTACAGGGGCAGGCGTTGTTCTGTGAATTTTTAAAAATTCACAAAACGTTGTTCTGAAATTGCAACTTCACAATATAGATGTTTGCAAATCTGTGTACAGGCCTACCCTAATATATGGCCATCAAATCGGGATCCCAACAAAGAGAGCGAGAGCAAGGAGGATCCAGGTTGCCGAGATGAGTTTAATAAGGGGAGCGGGAGTCACACAGATGGATAACGTAAGAAGTACCGACATATGGTTATATACGGAACCCCTACTCATACATTTGCCTCTGTCCTACAAATTTTTTATTTTTAAAGTTTAAATGTATGTATTCTGCATCATAAATACAACTGTTTCCTACATACAGAAAAATCATATATATATAAATATATATATATATATATATATATATATATATATATATATATATATATATATATATATATATATATGAGGTGGCTTGGATATGTGTTAAGAATGCCAGAGGAATGATTAAAAACGACCTTAAAGTATCCTCTTGGCAACCCCCGGAAGATCGCTCCAGATAAAGCTGGGAGAAAAAAACATGTGTATGAAATTAGAATAGGTCTGGATGAAAGCAACACAAAACAGGGGAGTATGGAAGCACCTTGTCAAATCTTTGGGCCTCCGATCCTATTACGACAAGGGAATGGAGATGATGATGAAGAATTACTTCAATGATTTAATTGTATTGTGTTATGGAAATAAAAATACTTTGGACGTTATAAAATGAAAGTATGTTGACGAATAATATTTTAATTTTTATTGACAAAATCTATAGTTTTCAATGCTTTCTTGTGATAAAAATTTTGTTTTTTCAAATAAGGAAGTTAAGGTGTTTCACAAATTTTGCCGTAGGAGTATTAATAAACGATACCACGGGTCAAACGGATTATTTTCTTTATGTATTTTATCTAGGTTAACCGTATAGTACTGGAACCAAAACAGCTGTCATAATGTCAAACATTTAAATAATGCTTTCCGCAAACTAGTAGAACTCAGTAATAATATTTATTCATATTTGATTGATTTTAAATTTCATAAAAAAATTAGCACGAACTAAACGTTAAAACAATAAATAAATAAAATATATATTTTAGTAGCATTTATAATATTTTATTTATCATTTTATTTATATAAAATATATCGAATTATTAAAAAAAAAACTCATGGGCGACGTTACGAATTACGCCGAAACAAATTCAATGTTAAATAAACCAGCAACAGGATGGATAATTCAAGATTATCCCGTAATAAGAAATACGTTTAATTTATATCTTAAATATTTTTATGTAAATTTTATTTATATTACATAAAAATTTCTGTGAAATCTCAATAAAGAAATAAAATCGAGCTTACTGAAAGAAAAAAATATGCTCCGATAGAGGTAATAGTTTTATAAACGGTAAATTTATTTACTTAAATTATTTTTTATAATTGTCTGTATCAATATAAATATTAAGCATTAAATATAAATTTTGGGAATTAGCCTAAAATTTTTGCGCTTTGGTCGGTTTTGGGGATCCACTGTGTTCCGAGGCCGTACGTTTGTTTCCGAGATATATAAGTTCTGTGTCCGCCCAATCATGGCGTACGGTATCGAGACAAGGGCTGACATTACCCGAACCAAAAATCTCCTTAGAACAATTGAGATGAAGACTCTCCGACCCATTGCTGGACTGACAATCCGAGACCGAGTGAGGAATTCCGAAATACGAATGACTTACGACGTCGAAGACATTGTCGATGGGGAAGATCTAGAAGACGTTACTGGAGAGATCATTTGGAAAGAGCAGCGAATACGCTGTCGTCAGATACCAGGCTCCCAGGAAGACCGCATAAAAGTTGGCGAGATAGCCGGATATCTGTATCCCAGGAACAGGCTCCTAGCAGTGACAGGACGCAGTCCTAGACGTAGCAGATCCAGAATGGTGGCCAACCAGATAAGCAGATTCAACCTCGCGCAAGACGGGCACGAACAGAGAGCGGGCGGTTTCTTGCGTCCGCATATGTATATCGCTTCCCTGTGCGGGAGGCTTCCCCGCGCCCTTCTCCCTCCGCACAAGCGCCGCGCTGCGTTACGCCGGACTCGCCTACAGAGCGGGTGGGTTCGGCGCACCAATTCGTTGCCTGACTGCTTGCGTTATCTTATTCTAAAACACAAAAAAATATTTACAAACCACAAAAATATTATTTTAACAATATTAGTATACCTAATTCTAATGCTTAAAGTATAATTGATACCTAAAGCCGCAATAGCTATGAATGTGGCATGTTGCCAAATCCGTTTGCCAGCCCCAAAAAAAGGTCAAGCCGCAGACCACATGTATCCAGGTGGTTGAAGAAGAACTTTCGAGAAATGCGTGAAATGGAGCTTCACGGTAAATCGCGATTATATCACTATTTTGTAGTCATTTTTGAAATACACATATTATTTCTGAGTGATATGTCAACATGTATGAATTGTATTAGTTTATACCATATAGAAAATCATGTAGGTATGTATGTCTAATATGTAAGTTTACGAAAAATTAGGTTTTTTCTTCACCCTGAAAAGTTTTTCATTTATAAAGATAGAAGATATTGGCGGTTCACGGTCATTATAAGGATTAATTGTTCAAATCAGTTTGTTAACATTCTCCAATTTAGATTTATGTATGGTAATTGTAATCCCCCCCCCATGTTTGCGGAGAAGAACCTTGATGTTCGTAATTCCAATTAAAATCGTTTTCGTGGCTTCCAGATATTTATTGGTTTACAATTTATTATTATAGGTGACAATAGTTCAGTTCTAATACAATAGGAATTCTATTCACGTAGCAATCGTTACGGAATAAGAGAGCCCGCAAAATGGCTCTTGTTTTGTCCCATTCGCTTTCTCGATATTCCATTCCGTCTGTCCCTCTCATTCATCAGCAGACGTTACTCGGATCCGTTGCAGTAATTGTTTTATTTTTATTCCTTACATCGAATTTCAACAAGTTGTTATAATGTAAATGAAAGATGATACGTTGTTATTCTAAGGGCACACTTATTATTTATACTCATTCCTTGAAGGTACCACAGGGTAACGCCAGAATTTGGAGGACAATTGTAAATTCTAGTCATGTACACGTAGTCGTTCGACGAAAAAAAAATACTTTGTCCTAATTTCTATTAAATTTTTGTATTTTACTGGAGTATATACTCGATTTTCACGTTTCATAATACGTTCTACTATACCAAAGTCTCGATCGCAAGGAAGAAACGAATGCCCCCTAATAGGAAAAAAGGTTTTAAATTTTATTAAATTTCTTTGTTAATGAGTAGGTTATCAAAAATCTCACAGCGGTGTTATTTATATTCTGGCCGGCACAACCGTCAGAAAATATATAAAGCTTTTTAACTTGCTCAAGAATATTATAATCAATATAATTAATATTTTAAGCAATGTAATTAAAAAATGAACATGTTTCATTTGGGCCCTTTTTCCCTACAACTTTGTATAAAGGCATAAAATACTACATTCCCAGGTATAAAATTATAGATACAAAATTCGTTTACCCACAGTTGTCGGTAATAAAAAATGTCTAGTATTAGTACATTTTTCATGTGGTCAATACATATTCCATGAATATCATGTCGCTACTGGCAAAGTTTTTTTACATCCTGGAGAGCAGTATAATTTTTTTTTGCTAGATTCTTATGCATCATGAGCTCGGTTACTGCTACTATTTTTGCAGTATAATTAAATATGTCACTCTTCATTTTCTGTATTAATTCCTCACATCTGGAGCACACATCCTTCCAAATGATAACATATAGTTTTCTCAAAAGAACTTCCTAAAAAAGTGGTGTTCAAAAGAAGGCGATTGATATTTCTGCATAAACATATCATATATGATTTTAATATTTGAATTTGAATTCATACTCAAATATTTAAAATGCTTTAAAAACATACATGCGTGGAACGTTTTCGTATTAAATTTGTGTATTTTGGTATTCTGAAGATGTTTGCATACTTAACCCATTTTTGGAAAAAATGTGACTCGTAACGTTTTCGAAACACACCATTCAATTTCTAAAGTCAATGTGAACTTTGTGCTCAAATATTATGCCCAATGACGGTGAAAGGTTAATGTTAACGGTAGAAAGAACTTCCCCATGGGGAAGAGGAACATCAAACAGTACCTTAAGTTTGCATAAATTATTACACTAGTTTATTTCTTAACTTAACTATAAGCAAGTGATACTATTTTAGTAAATACATTATATTACTAAAATTGTTTTATTTTATATTTAATTTATTTTGTATTTAAGGATTATTTTATTTTTGAAGTTAGATTAATGATATTTAAAAATTAAGTGTCGCCCTTTTTGATTCAGGAAAAGTAAAATTAAACATAAGTCAATCATGGCTGACATAGAAGACTTTACTGTCTCCTTCTATCTATGCCATCTCTTTTCCAATTCATCACCATCCAAAACACACTATCTCAGCACGAGTCTTATTCTCATGGCACCCAACACCCAAAAATCATTAAACAAACTTTAATTTTTGAGTTCTTGGTCTTGCATGCAAATACCCGAACCAGAGATTAATTTGTGGGTTCGATAATTTTCCGATTTTTTTTCTATAAAAGATAAACAAGGTCCTATTATAATGTTATGACAATATTTTTTGGGTTTATGGACAAAAAAGGTTTTAGACGCGAGAGAGAATGAAAAGTATACACGTCGAGTCGGTGAATAATTCCGAAATAGCATACATTTGGTAACGTTAACCTTTTATGAAGGTTTCGCCTTTACAGTACCGCTGTGAAAATGATGCTCTTACTTGGCTTCTGTACAACACTATATACGTTTGAACTCTAAACTGCAAAAAGAGTAGCATACAAACATCTCGCATACAATTTAATAACGTTTGCAGCGCTTCCAGTACGTTCCCAGCTTTGCTGTCTTCATAAGTTCCAGGGTGGCAGGAATGAAGGAAAGGATAAGCAGTTCCGAGAATATCCTCATCATAGAAGCCCATCTCAATCTACAACGCATTGGAGAATGATACTGGTGCCTCATAATCGACATACTACAGTTTAGTAAAGGCGTTGTTCTGATGTATCTGTATTAATATTACTGTTAACTTTTTTGTTATTTATTTCTTCGCTTATTATTTACTTTATTGATTCCCAGCTTATAGATTTTATGCGCTTGCTCTGTGACGTGCTGTGACAATTTTTATCTATATTTCTTATCTCTTTATATGCTTACGTACCTACTTGCGATAATTTTTGTCTATATACCATATCTCTTTATATATCTTATTGCTTGAATTACAATTCTACGTACATACACATTTACACTTATATATGGAATGCGTGGAACTGCACTAACCTCCTAACTTACAGCCTTCTCAGGCAGCGTAACTAGGCAGTTTATGTATATGTATTCACTAATACAGATTTTAAAGTATCCGAATCACCTTGATACTAATAAATATACAATTGAAAAGAACTGACAAAAATATGAGAAATATCCGAAATACATTTTTCTTAGGGAGTCCGAAATTTTTTTACCGATCCTGATTATTCCACTTTTTGGAGTCGTGCTTGCGAATTTAAATATGTCCATTACTGACACAAATTTATATTGACTCGCGTAATCGAGGGCGTCACACGAAACCAAACAAACAGTTTATGATGCTCCATAATAAATTTCGGCGCCGTTGCGCGGCCAAATCGCATCCAAATTATAATGGGTATAGGCAATGATATAATAAACTGTAGATACGTTACAAGCGTGAAATCTTGGCAACTCAAAAGTAAGGTAATGCCTTACTTGCATTCGTTATCGAACGGACCTTCGTTGTAATCAGGCGCGACGCTACGCGGAATAAGGAACAGAGTATCGTACACTATTGTCAGAATGAGTATGTTATTTAAGTCACCGTGACTTCAAATTACCTGATTTTTCTGTCTACACGCAGAGCGTTTGTGTGCCGTGATTTGTTGTCTCTTTCAATGCAAAATTTGCTACATATTAAAGCCAGCTACTATGGGAATAACGTGTCTATACGCTAATGGTTATAGGTAAATTTTAAACATATATAGTAAGAAACATTAGGTAATCATTTTGTAAACGCGCCTAAAACAAAAAAAAAAAAATTATATAATATTCGTAATTAACTATTATTATTATTTTTTACACCGTGATATTTTCAAAAAATTGTGTTTTTTTTTTTTTTTTTTTTTTTTTTTTTATTTTTTATTTTTTTTTTATTTTTTTTTATTTATTAGAGACACTAACAGGATAATGGGTACATGACACTCAGATAATAAACATTGTAGTGAAGACTATGCCCATTATCCCAATTACAAGTGTCTTCGGCATGCTCTAGTAACATGTATTTTTGTAATTAATTATATTTCACATGTACATTTATGTATATTATATATTTGTGTTTGAGTGTAGTGCGATTAGTATTTAATGATCTATAGGTTCATGTCGTCGTTTAGAAAATGGATGTTGTGTATGAGTGAGTTTTTGAACGAAGATAACGTGTCTGCAAGAATATCAGCATCAATGTTAGGGTCGGCACAATACAAATTATATGTGCGACACAACCTTGTAATGGGAGAAAAGTAACCGACATTATTAGTGTGCTGACTTATTCTGAAGAACTCAGGGTTTCTTATACGGGGTTTAACATGCAAATTTATATCAGATAGACAGAGAGAATCAATAGCTCCGCTGAGAATCTTGTGTAGCACAATGAGATCGGATATTTTTCGTCGGGACTCAAGTTTGTGCATCTTGAAAAAGGCAAGTCGATCTTCGTAGCTGTGAAGGTTATTGTGTTGACCAGTTTTGTATGACAAAATACGTAGAAACTTTTTCTGCACTCTCTCGATTCTCGTAATATGTGTTGTGTAATAAGGTGACCAAATAACTGACGAATATTCCAATATACTTCGTACTAGTGATGTATAGAGAATTTTTAGACTTTGAGGATTTTTAAAGTCTTGAGTAATTCTGGTGATAAATCCCAACATAGTATATGCCTTGTTTGTGATATTATCAAAGTGGTTTCTAAAAGTGAGTTTGTAAAATTATAGTTTGATGTTCCAAAATAATTTGAGTCATAACTCATTTAAAATCTAAGAATAATCTGACTTATAGCAATTTAAGGATAGTGTGTAGGTGAATGAATCCTTAAACGAAATATAAGTATTTTTTTCAATTGATTCAGCAACATTTTACATTGATATTTTTAGATATTGATTGTATTATATGTATAAATCTACTTATATTTTATTAATTATACCAACATGTTTTGAAAAAATTTTTCCATCGTTTATATCGTGTGGATATGGTATATAGACAAAAATTATTACATCAAATACATAAGACATGTAAAAAGATAAGGTGCGAAGCGATAAAATAAATAATAATGAGAAAAAAATAACAAACAATGGAAAGGTTTTTCCGAAACATATTGGTGTAACTAATAAAATATAAGTAGTACATAGAAATATTTAAATATTATTCTTTTCGATTATCTCGAACTTTACTTTTTCAGACTCTTGGAGATTATATCTCAAAAAGTAGAAAACCAATTTTGTTATAATTTTGCACACATCTTACAAATATTAACATTTACAATGTAGTGTATGATTTTTTTTTGTAAGTTGCGCCGTTTGCTAATAAGGATTATTAACTTTGATTTTTTTAGGAAAAAATGTAATTACGTCATTTAACTTGTGCTCAAACCCCGGTGAGATAAACCATATTAAAATCAATGTATTTAATGATATTAAGACTTTATACACATCGTGCTTTGATAAATACACCAAAATAAATATGTAATTAAAAAATACAAAAGCAAAATATTTTTTGAAAGCAGCCATAAAGAGTTAGTTGCCTCCAGCACTTGAATCAGGTATCATTAATGTAAAAAAAGTAACCCATAAAAACCAAGTTTTTACAATACTCCTATTCTCATTTTCGGGTTTCGGGTCTACCATTTGCGTCGGAATCTCCATACAACTTTCTGAGTTGTATGAAAAAACCATTAAAAATTTGAAAAATCCAAAATTATACTATAAATATTTTTTTTAACGAAAATTTGATAGATCTTCTTGATCGTCGCCACGAGTCTACGTGCAAAGTTTCAGCGCGATTGGATCACGGGAAAAGGGTTAAAAATCGATCCAAAGTTTTTTCGTCAGACAAGCAGACAAGCACTCGTCACGAGTTAAAAGAAAGGAAGTAAAAAAAAAGATTAAATACCCGGCAGCCCTCTCTTATTTTCCATTCTTTCAATGACATGAAATCCTTTTGTAAATGCCTGGGGAAAGCGTAAGTCGAGCGTGCTTTTTTAGATACCAGTAGAAAACCAGTGTCCCGGACATCCCCCGACAACTATAACCCGGCGGAAATACGGGAATACAGGAAGACGCGAAAATACTACCGGCGGACTGCAGTCACTAGAGAATGTTTGCGGGGGCCACTTGTTGTAGCTTTACTAAGTTAATACTATTTTAAGATAAAATATAAGTGTCTCACAAAGAAGATGATATATGTGAAAGTAGGGATTTAAATCTTTGGTTTACGACCTACCATAATGCTGGTTAATGATCACTTAAGCCTGCCATACGACAGGTCATTAGCTCTATGGACACCAAAAGACTTCCTTCCATACCTGTATTCCAATATAAATATACTTTCATCTCAGTGAGACATACATAATTTATTTTAATTAAAATGATCCCTCCGAGAATCTAATAATTATATTCGTAAAAATTTGAACAAACTTAAAATAAATTAAGTAATTTCCCAAATAATATAAAATTATGTTCACAAAATTATTATTATAACATATATATTAAAGTTGTAAGGTACTTTCCGCGATATATCCTCACATTTTAAACATTTGCCGTTTTTTTGCGTTTTTTGACTTTTTTTTCGCACACATTTACCGTTTTCTCCGCGAGTTTACGCGATAATCACTTTTTTTTTTAAATACAAAGCGCAACTCTTTGTCACGTGAGATTTTATAAAAAAAAAATCTTCTTCTTCTAATGTCGTTTCTATGCTCATTAGAGTGAAATGTCGTTTTTGCCTCATATCTTTGCGAGTTTGTCGAAATTTTGGAATTTGAAACTTGATTATGATGGACACGCCGATAACGCGTGGTTTCTAATTCATCATTTTTTCTTTCTTATCCTTAAACACTTTTTCGGCCTTTTTTGACAAAGCCGTTTTTTGCGGTTTTTTCGGCTTTTTTTTCGCACGTTTTTACCGTTTTCTCTGCGAGTATACAAGATAATCACAATTTTTAAAAAGAATACAAAAGACAACTCCTTACCGCGTGTTTTTTTCTACAATTTTTTTTTCTTCTTTTTTTTTTTAGTTTCTATGCTCGATGGCGTGAAATTTAGTTTTTACTGCACATCTCGGTGTTTTGCGATCGGATTAAAAAAAAAAGTACGAGGTTTTATGCTGAATCCGGTCGTCTTTTTTTCTTACATACAACAATTTTGCGTAGCTTTCTTTCTCTCCAAAATACAAAAATAAACCCCCGTTTTCAGTCCGTTTTCGCGAGGGCGCCGTTTCTGCGACTGTAGGCTTAACGAAATTAAAAAATCGAGTAACAGGTTCAAACAACAGTTTAAGGTGCCATCTTTTGCGCATATTTTTAAATTTTTTCACCCCCTCCACTTTTCTCGGTACGCAACCAAAGACGAAATTTCCGTTTCTTTAATAACTCGGTCAAAAAAAATCGCACAGACACGCAAGTGGCATCACCGCGTGGCGCTTGATGGTGCGCATCTTTTCTATTGAAAATAATTACTTCCAGACGCGTTTCCAAGCAGCGGCAATCTTTTTAGTGCGTTTTTTATATTTTCGTATGCTCCTCGGCGACGAGGAGGTCTACATTCACCGGCGATATCTCAATCGATAGAGAAAAAGTGCAACTAACGAGTGTAGCAAAAAATATTGTTTAAAATGAAACGTTTCGAGGGAGACGGAAGCTTACATTCTGATTTCACCATTTCAGCCGTAGCTTCGCATCAGTAAGGCCAATTTCAAATCTAAAAAATATGTTCTGTAGGATCCAGCTTTTCACAGATGACCATGTTTTTATATTTTTTTCATTTTTATTTTTAGAAAAGTTATAAGCTAAACAAGACGATAAATTTAACAGATATTCTAGCATTTCTTTTGTTTTCCCGAAACGCATCGTTCATCGCTGGCATGTATTTATTAATACGATTTATTTAATTTTCTTCAGTACTGGGAGACCTCCCATCATGCACGGATGCCGCGCTCAATTTTTTAATATTTTTACGTAAATTCAATTGAATTTTTTTTGATTTACGATTATACTTTTTCAAAAAATAATTGTACATACATTTTTAGTTTTCTGTTATTCCCTACGAACAATATTTTTAAGGTTGAAAAATTAACTAATGTTTTTTAATATATCATTTTTAAAAATAATATTTTTCAGTACATAAACAATTTTTGCTAAATTTTTCAATTCTCAAAAGCTAATAAGAATGCGATTTATGGATTTTTGTTGGAAGCATCTTAATTGTCAAAATCTAATCTATTAATTTGTTTGGAGACTTATCCTTTTATGGTTATTTATTAAATTATAACGTGGGTCTTTTTAATTTTGAAATTTTGTAAACTTCTTTATAGTATTTATATTTATATTTCTTGTATATTTACTTTTCTTTAATATCGGAATATCTTTTCCAAGTCATCTCTGTTTTTATTTAAATCATTTTGAAAAGTTTTTTGTTATTTTTTTTAAAGGTCTCAATTGGATATATTTTATTTTATATTATTTAGAATTTTAACAGCTTATTCGTTAAAATAAATATAACATATGTGGGGTATAAAAGCGAAGGCAGCAATATCGAAAAAAAATTAAATGTAATCATCGAGGATTATTAATTTATAATATACTGAATTCGATATTTATAAAATATACTACATTTTAAATGAGTCGATATCGGTGAATGCTTTCAAAACATTTTTTTAAATTTTTTGGACGTTGCTACCTTTGCTTTTATATTTGAGACGCCACATATGTGATAAATAAAAATATTAAGGGCCTGTTGTTTGATCAGAAGTAAGAGTAATAGTTAAGAAAAAAGCATAGATTTTTGCATTCTCTTCCAATCAAAATACCCGTTTTCGTAAAAATCTATGCTTTTTTTATAACTATTACTTCTGATTAAACAACAGGCCCTAAGCCAATTAAAATAATTCGCTTGATGAATTTAGAATTCATTGCAATAAAAGATAGATAAAACATAATATATGTAGCAGATGTAATGAAAAGATTGAAGAAAGAAATTGTTTGAATAAATGAGATATACGAGTACATTAATGTATAAGGGAAGTATGTAAATTTATTTTCAGAGGGAAAGGAAGGTAGGCGGAAATGGATTTCTAGGGTTTCTACATGTAGTTTTTTTTACAAAGCCGTATTTGGCGTTTTTTTTTTACTTTTTTCGGACATATTTACGATTTTCTCTGCAAATATGAAAGATAATGATAATTTAAAAAAATACGAAAGATAAGTCGTTGCCGCGTGACATTTTTGTAAAATTTATTTTCTTCTTATTCTTATTTTGTTGCTTGGTTCATTTTGTTTTTACCTCATACTTTGGTGTATTGTGATCGGATTCAAAATTGAAGTATGACGTTTTGTGCCGAATCTGGCCATCTTTATTTTTTTATATGCAATGATTGCTATATTTTTAAATTTTTTCTATCTTTATTTATAAAAAAATTATAATAAATTTTTTTTTCGATATGTGTATTTTAAAGTTTTTAAATGAGATTTTATTTTTTATTTTGACGTAAGCCGGATTTCGACAATTTAAAAATTGCATATTTTTCAGCTATTTTCGTCTCGGGGATCTCTCTTTTATAGTATTACATTAATTTTTCTCCCTCTTCGTTATTTTCTGACAGATTTGAATTTTGAAAACTGTTTTTTTATTTTGTTTAATGTAGTATTTTTTAAATTTATTTCTTACTTTTTTGGATAAGCCATTTTTTAAAAATAAACAAAAATATTTTTTTTATAAAAAGTCGAAAAAGATTTTATTGGTATGTTAATTTTATATTTAATTTTAATAAAGCATTTTTTTATTAATTCTAATTTGAATACATAATCTTTTACATATTCATTCATATTTTTCCATTTACGACCTAACCTAACCTGACCTATAATAAATGATTTTCTTTTACGCACACAATGATTTAAAAACTGACAAATCTATGAAAACACTCCAAGCTTCGGAGGCACGTTTTGACCGTATAGCGGTCGTCACGGCCACGCATCGATCGCCTCGGCAGCGCAGCGGTCGCTACGGCTGCGCAGCGGTCGTCATGGCCGCGCAGCGGTCTCCACCTCCGCGCAGTGGCCCTCACGCAAAAAACCAAATTCAAAAAACCGAAATAGAAAAACCAAAATCAAAAAACCTAATTTAAAAAACCAAAATTAAATAAAAAACAAAAAAGTAAAATTCAACAAAACAAAAATAAAATCAAAAACTTTTTTTTTTCAAGTTTTTGTAAGATCGGCCATCCTTAATTTTTTTTTTGATAATTTATTTATCATACAAGTATAATATATAAGAAAATATTTTCTTTCATCCGAGTGTCACGGTTTCGACAGTAGTTTCGCGGCGAGACTTTCATTTTTTTTTCTGACATGCACGATCTGTAGAATTTAAAATTACCTACCTTTCTACATTTTTAGTGTTTTTCTAACTTTATTTTTAGATAAGTTAGAAACGATTTCCATTTTTATAGATCAACATAGAAATCTGTCGAGTTTTTTTAAAAGCTCGAGTTTTCGATACATTTTTGATGTTTAGTTTTTTGGCTGTAACTCCGAAACGCCTTACCCCATTTCATTCGGCGATATGGCACTGTATTTTTAACATGGCAGGATTCAAAATTATGTTCCCAGTTTTGCGGTTTAAGCCGTGGCTTCGCAATAAGGATATAACAATTTTTTTTATTAAATAAAATCTGTACAAGTTAGCGTGATGTATCTTTCTGCATTTTTAGTTTTTTTCTATCTATTTTTTTAGAAAAGTTATTAAGGAAAAAAATTATTTCCATTTTTTCCGGTCCCAGGTAGACATCTATTGAGAATTTTTAGAACCTCGAGATATCGGTAAATTTTTGATGTTTAGTTTATTGGCTGTAACTTCTAAACGCGTTATCCAATTTTAGTCATCGATATCTCGATCGATAGGGAAATGGTGATTCTATCGATTATATTGAAAATATTTTTTTTAAATGACAGACTTCAGAATTACGTCCGCTTTCATCCAAGTTTTGTGGTTTTGACTGTGGCTTCGCGGGAAAAATTTTAATTCTTATTCTTAAAACCACAATCTGTAGAATTTAACGTTATCTATCTTTCGGCATTTTTATTTATTTTTTATCAGTATTTTGAGCAATGTTATTAAATAAAATATAAAAAATCTCCATCTTCATCAATATTTTAAAACCGTTCTTGAAATAATAATAAAAAATAAATAAAAATGCAGAAATATAGACAACGTTAAATCATACAGACTGTATTTTTTGGAATAGTAATGTTAATATTCCCCGCGAAGCCACAGACAAAACAGCAAAACGCGGATGAAAGCGGACGTAATTCTAAAGTCTGCCATTGTAAAAATTTTTTTTTTGGTAAGTTCGATAGGAGTACTATTTCCCTATCGATCGAAATATCGACGACTAAAATTGGATCATGCGTTTAGAAGTTATGACTAAAAAACGTAAGGAAAAAAATTTACATAAAACAATAACTTCTAAAAAAAGTCAACAGATGTCTAATATAGGCCATGGTCAAATTGGATAAATATTTCATTTGTTTATAACTCTTCTATAAATAAAGATAGAAAAAAAGTAAAAATGCAGAAAGGTAGATAATGTAAAATTCTACAGACAAAAAAAGGTTAAAAAATTAAAGATGGTCTTATTAGTACTGTAAAATTGGAAAAATATATTTTCTTAGGCTAAATTGCTTCCAGATTCTTTGGTAAGGTTAGATTAGGTAAGGTTAGGTTGGGTTAGGTTAGGTTAGGTTAAGTTGGGTTAGGTTAGGTTAGGTTGGGTTAGGTTGCGGTTTTTGGGGTTTTCATGGATATCTCCGCAAAGCGATGTCCGATTTCGAAAATTTAAAAAGTACCAGACGGGCTCAGCCCGTCCACGCCTTTTCAAAACCGCGCGGCGACTGTCGACACCCGTCGCCCGCACAGCGGGCGTCTGCGACCGCAAAGCGGGAGCCATCTGACTCACTCACCTTTGCGCGGCTTTGAGCGTTCTCTCTCTCCCCACTCTCACAACGCTGTCATTTATCATTTGATTTCAATTTGGTAAAATACCGCAGATAGCTCTCTTTTTCTTCAATCGAATCTTATAGTACAATCTCCCGAACGCGCAGTCTGATCTTTGCAATCGGGGCGTTACCGGAAAGTGTTTACCGTCAATCTTTTTCTTTGTTACTCAACCAACAGTGAGTCCGTCTTCTTCTTCTTCGTTACTTAATCATCAGTGAATCTGCCGCCAGGCTAAATTGCACGCGTAGCCGTGCAACGGGCATCTAGTTTTATATTATTTGGGAAATCAAACTTGCGTGTTTATAATTGGCTCTTTTAGTCCTTACCATGATTAAGTGTACATAAATTTCGCAGCTGGAAATGATACCTCTATATTTTTAATATTATTTTGTTACTTAACTCTTTCTGTGAATTCAATATTTATGTATTTGTTATGTGTACCTGGACATAACAACAGAAAAATTTGAGATAAACAAAATCTGTACTACTACTCTGTACTGTAAAAGCAAAATCTGTACTGTAAAAACTAAAAGAATGTACAGGAACCTTCTAGACACACCGACACATTCCGCCACTCAGTTTAGAACGTTTTAGAACTTTCGGGAATGTTCTAGAACCTTTTCCTTCCAGAACTTTCTAGAGCAGGTTTTTCCGGAACCTTTTAGACTCACCGACCCAGTCGGCGCGCCTATTTTGAAACAATCTGAAGCATTCACAGCCTTCCCATAACAAAACAACAAAACAATGAGCTAGAAAGCACATTTTTGTCACCCACTCCCATCCACGCACAGCCACCCCCACCAAACTCGCATATTTTCGATGTGACACCAAGGGCTATCCACCACCATAAACGCCGGTGGGTGGTTGTGGCTGGTTGTGGAGAAACACGGGTTTCTTTATATGTATATTGATTAGCAATAGTGTAACATAGTGTAACTATATCATCCAATAATAATATTGAAAGAAGAAAACCGACAGAAATTTTGAGGTTAGTTCATTATTACAACGGAAAGAATACACAGTTAGGTTGACATTACCATCCAAACCGACCAACCATAGAACCGAAATTCAAATTTTAAATTCAAATTCAAATTCAAACTGAACTGACAGATAAAGTCATAGATCGTCTATATTATCACATCTATGGTCAGTGGCACAGTTGGCCATAGTTGGCGAACGTCACAGCCATCAGTGTTGCCAGTGTAATAAACACACCTTTACACGCAAAACAATGGATGAACAATTTCAAATTTTCTTTGAAAAAATGAAAATAGAAATGCAGAACAAAACTGAATTTATAACTAATTCAATAATGGAGAGAATGGATGAAAAACTGAAACCAGTGTTAGAAGAAAATAAAAATTTAAAACTTAAGTTGGAAAAACTGGAAAATAAGGTAAAACTTTTAGAAAAAGACAGGAAAAACAACAATATAGTAATCTACGGACTGAAAGAAGGTGAAAAATCTATAACAGAACTACTAGAGAATACGAGGCAAAAACTCCATGAAGAATTGGACATAACAACAGAAAAATTTGAGATAAACAAAATCTATCGTATTGGAAATTCAGTAAACAAAGAAAAACCAAGACCGACACTAGTATCCTTTATCAACGGATGGAAGAAGAGCGAAGTTTTGAAAAACAAGAAAAAGTCTAAAGAGTTACATATTTCTGAAGACTATACTAAAGAAACTTTGGAGAAGAGGAAGGCATTACTCCCACAACTAAACGAGGAACGGAACAAAGGAAACATAGCCTACCTAAAGTATGATAAACTCATCGTCAAAGAAAGCGCAGGCTTTAATGATAAAAGAAAAAGAGAACCATCTGCCTCCCCGTATGCTAACCCGCAACCGAAGAAACAGCAGTTAACATCCTCTACGAAAACTAACAGAACAAATGCATTTGACTTGATGAGGTTTCGATCAAATTCTCTTACATCCCAACCAACAGGAAAAGAACAATAGCAATCAACTATCGGCAAACGGAAACAAGAACACCAAAAAAAAAAAAGATAAAACAACAACAACACACCCTCCCCCAAGCCGACTGGTTCTCGTGGGGGAAAACGACCAAGACCCTTTAAAGATAAACAAAAAAATTCAGACACAGAACAACCCCAATCCGGCTGGTCCCCGTGGGGTTGCCAGACCACCACCCCCTAGAAATACATCCATAAATCAAAAATGGAAGAATATAACATATCTTGCAACATTAAACTGCAGAACGCTAATGACAGATAATAGATTGGAAGAATTGGAAGAAGCCATAAAATTTATAAAATGGGATATTATTGGTCTCTGTGAAGTAAGAAGAATAGGAGAAGAGATACGAGAATATAATGATTACATTTTCTATTTCTATGGTGAAAAACAAGGCATGTACGGAATGGGTTTCTTAATAAAGAAATACCTGAAAGACAATATAATCAGTTTCCAAGGAATATCAGACAGAATTGCAATCCTCAATATACAGTTGCCTGAAGGTAAACATCCATCGACGATCATCCAAGTCCACGCCCCCCATGAACAAGATACGAAGATAGCGAAAGATAAATTTTACAGAGATCTGACAGAATCAATGCAAAAGACTAACAAATGCATAATCCTGATGGGAGACCTTAATGCCAAGGTAGGCAGTAAATCAAATAAAGATGAATTTGTCTTAGGAGATTACAGCAGTGGAGAAAGAAATGACAATGGACAGCGGCTCATAGAATTTGCTTTTGCAAATAATCTTAAGATTATGAACAGCTTCTTCAAAAAAGGAATGAAAAGAAAGTGGACATGGATATCCCCAAACGGTAGAGATAAAAATGAAATTGATTTCATTCTGACAAGGGAAAAAAGGATATTTAGGGACGTCGATGTAGTGAATAAGCTAAACTTCAATACAGATCATAGAATGGTAAGAGGAGTTATACAAAATGAAAATAACAAATCAAGAAAGCATATTACATCGTCAACCAAAAATGTGAGAATAAGATCGCCTATACCAATAAATGTCTTAAATGAATTAGAAAATACTTTAAAAGATATCGAAAGACCCAAAACACTACAAGAAAAGTATGTTCTCCTAGAGAAGGCACTGATGCACGCAAACAAATTGTGTACTAAAGAAGTGAAGAAAAATAAATTAGGAGATGAAACAATAAAATTAATGAATGAGAGGAACATAATGTTAGAGAAACGAAATGACAATCGTCAAAACATCACGATTATCAGTAAAAAAATCCTAGCATCAATACGAAAACACAAGAAAGCTGAGAGACTGAAAGTACTAAAAGAACACATAGAGAAAACAGGCGGAATTAAAAAAGGTCTAAAACAACTGAAAGAATACACACAATGGATACCTAACATGAAAATAAAAAATATGAAGAATAATGAGAAATCGACGACAAAAAGATCATCAATAGCTAGAGAAGCGACAGAATTCTACAAGAAACTTTACACGGAGAGAGACAAAACTACCTTCACAGAAACTGATAATTATACTCGTGAAGAAGAAATATCTTGCATATTAGAAAGTGAAGTCATAAAAGCCATAAAAACACAAAAAAGTGGAAAAGCATCCGGTGAAGATAAAATTTCAAATGAGCTACTGAAAGACACCTTGTCCGTAATATCCAAACCTGTGACGCATCTATTCAACGAAATATTGTATACTGAACAGATACCAACTCAATGGACGAAGTCCACTATTGTCCTATTACATAAAAAGGGAGATAAGAACGAAATAAACAACTATAGGCCAATCTGTCTAATGTCAAATTTATACAAAGTGTTTTCAAAAATAATACTTGATCGAATATCGAAACACCTAGAAGAACACCAACCAAGAGAACAAGCTGGGTTTCGCACCGATTATTCTACCATCGATCATATCCATGTGGTAAAACAAATCATCGAAAAACTTAATGAATATGGTCAGCATTACTACATGGCATTTGTCGACTACAACAAGGCTTTCGACTCTCTGAGTCATAACTATATCTGGAAGACGCTAGAAAACCAGGGCGTAGAAAGCAAATATATAAAAATCATAAAAGAAATATATAAAAACTCCACAGCAACGGTCCAACTTGAACAGCGAGGAGAGGAATTTAGTATTCAGAGGGGTGTTAGGCAAGGTGATCCACTTTCCCCAAAAATTTTCACAGCCGTGTTAGAAAATATATTCAGAAATATAGATTGGGAAGACTTCGGAATAAATGTAAATGGAACAAACCTAAATCACCTAAGATTCGCTGATGATATCGTGATATTCGCAGAGAGACCAGACATGCTACAAACTATGTTACAGCAATTAGACAATGAAAGCAGGAAAGTAGGTTTGACAATGAACCCAACGAAGACTAAGGTGATGACAAATACAACAAAGGAGAACATAGAAATCGGACAGGAAAGCATCGAATATGTTGAAGAATACGTATACTTAGGACAACTAATATCAATAAAAGACCAATATTCAAAAGAAATCGACAGAAGAGTAAACAATACTTGGAAGCGGTACTGGTCGCTAAAAGAAATAGTGAAAAATGATAGAATACCAATGTCGGTAAAAAGCAAAGTATACAACACGTGCATTCTCCCATGTCTCACTTATGGGTGCCAAACTTGGCCTGCTACGAGCAAAAACAGCCAAAAACTCGCAGTTTGCCAACGCAACATGGAGCGGAGTATGCTAAACATAAGGCTTTATGACAGGTGGACGAATACAAAAATAAGGAAAAAGACAAAAGTTAGCGATGTTATACAAAAAGTAAAAAAACTCAAATGGAACTGGACTGGTCATGTTATGAGAACAAGCAGAGAAAAGTGGACGAAAGACGTAATGGAATGGTATCCCAGAAATGGAAAAAGACAAAAAGGACGTCAAATTAAGAGATGGGAAGATGACCTACCAAAAGGATGGAGAAGAATAGCTCACGACAGAGACGAGTGGAAAAAACTAGGGGAGGCCTATGTCAGAGAGACAACCTGACCAACAAACTGGCTGCTTAAATGACATTTACTACGTATATTTATGTGTATGTATATGTATATGTATGTGTATATGTGTATATATGTGTATGTATGTGTGTATATATATGTGTATGTATATGTATGTATGTGTATGTATTTACTTATGTTAAAAATAGTTAAAATGGTCAGTGAATAAAGGCTTTATTTATTTATTTATTATTTATTTATATTATGTGTACCTTTAGAAGTTTCATTATCTTCATAAAATAAATTATAAAGTAAAATAACAAAGTGAACAAATTACATGATTCCTTTTAGATTTCTTTTAGTTACCATGGACTAGTGAGAACGATAAAAAAAATCAAAAGCTAAAAAAAATTTAATATAAAAACAAATTTCACGGGTATACGGCTAACAGTAAATAAAATATAATGGATTTTAATTTTTTAGTAACATTTTGAAGATTTGTCACAATTTTTTTTAATAGAGATGTGAACACGGAGTAGGTACATGTCACATCAAAATTCTTACTATTTTCAAACAAAGCTAAACATTTGTGCTATGAAAATAGGACTAACTTGTTGTTCTGGAGTGACATTCGAACCTGCGACCTTTGGATCACGAAGCGAGAGTCCTAACCACTAGTGATGGGTCGTCGACGTATTTATCGTCGACGAAACGAGACCGTCCACGTCCGTCCATCGACGAGACGATCAACTAGTTGAATTCGTCAACTAGTTGACGCGTCAACTTCGTTACGCGGACGTTCTATCTAAGCATCGGGACGACGGTCAACTGTCTACGGTTCGACGCGACGCTGCTCGTCGGCTCAAGCGTTGGCTATTTTTATTACGTTAATTTTTAATATTTAAAGAAGTTCCAAGGAATATAGTTTCGGGGAAAGTAAAACCGCTACTTGTGCTTGTATGTAAAAATAAATATTTTATTGTTTATTTGTTTACGCACATTATAGGCTTTTACATATTGTTTTATATACTTCTTTCTATATATAATAAAGAAAGAAGTAGGTATACACAACAATATCAGGTGTAAGCAGTAAAATATTAGTTCAATAAAAAATAAAATAATTAAACAGAATTGTTTTATTTTATACAGCGCAAAATTGGGAATTCACCGAAACGTCGCACGTGCACATCGCACAAATCAAGTAAAAAATAATAGATAATAGCTTATTAAGCCTATCTCACCGTACGCATGCATTCAAATTTCAAGTCTCTGTTATAGTTCGTGTACACAGATCTGCACTCTATGGTCGTGTACTTTAGAGTTGAAATGAAATTACCCGTCGAGCCGTCTATGACGTCTATGGCGTCTACAAATCGACAGCGAGAGATGAGAGAGAAATAAACGGAGACGTTTTGTCTTGCTCTCGCTCGTTGCTTTGCACTATGTTGAATTTCGAATCGTGCACCGTCCACGGCGTCCGCCGTCCACCGTCTACGAATTCAACTAGTCCATGCGATAAACGCAAACCGTCGACGCGTCGACGCAACGTCAACGGTTGATTTCAACTAGTCCGTCCATTCAACGCCCATCCCTACTAACCACGAGACCAACAAGCAAATTTAATATTTTGAAAATCTGGTCAGTAAATTTTCAATTTCATTTGTGTTAAGCTTATTATATTAAATTATTCATAAACTGTCCGGTTTGAGTTTTCTGGGATATTTTTACGTGTTTCTTCGACGTATCTGGCTGGCGTTTCGGATTGATCGGATGATTGCAGGGTATATTATCAGGGCTGATGTGTGACCCTGCATTTGTATTCGAAACGTTGGCCAGAAAGGTCGTTTAAATACGGCATAATATCTCATAAAACTCAAACCAAAACATTCTGAACGATCGTGAAAACCTAAGAACATTAAATCGATGGAATTTGCAGTAGAAAATATTTTTATTAAACATATCTGCATTTGATTCCCAAATTCTGTTTCTATATCTAAAATATAAATCAATATCTAAAATATAAATTAATGCATTAAATTATATTACCAAAAAAATCATTGAAACATACTTTTATGACAATTTGTCACCAATCTACACATGGACTTGTGCGTTAGAGATATCTGTATCGATACTCGACGTCACCAAAATATTTTTGATTTAAAAAAGTTGATATAATCGCGATTACTTCGTGACGTTCCGTTTTTCTAGGAATTCCGTCCCTAAGTTCTCGAACGCACACATGTGCACCCTGACCTTTTTTTCTGGATCGGCAAAAACAGGTGGAGATAACGCCGCATTCCTGATTTTGTCGCGTTGTTTGATAATTGGGATTTATGCAGTAGAATAAGTTATAATAAGAGTGTTATTTAGAATAAAATTTGTTGTTATGCAATTTTTTTTGTAACTTAGTATTAAATCACGCAAGCAGTCAAGCAAAGTTTCAAGCGCCGGGCGCACCCGGGGGTTCACCCGTCACGGGTTCGTTTGTTCAATGCAGCGCGGGTGGAGAGGGGAAGAGTGCGGGGGGAGAGACTTCCTGTACAGGGAAGAGAGATATACATCAGGTGCAAGCAGACGCCCAGACTGTTCGTGCCGATCCCGCGCCATGGACGAGTCTCGACTCTAGGCGCCACCCATCATGACACCACCGGCAGCGAAGGAGAAGCCGCAAGAAGCAGCGGCCGGTTCTCCGCGGAGGTTCCAGAGGGAAGTGAGACGCCTTCAATCATCCGTGGATCCAGCGACGAAGATCGGCGGGACAGCGCGCGTGGCCTGGAACGAGAAACATGGCCAGATGCCCCAGCCGACCGCGTGTCCATGAGTGGTTGTTGCGGCCGCGAGCGACTTGCCACCCGCGGCCTCAGGACGGCGAATACGGCGTGTGTTTTGGGAACGATATTTTTTTTTTGTGGTGATGAGTGATAAGGATACGATAGACTTTTGTGAAGTTCGGACTGCTTGCGTTTAGGCTAGGGTTAGTTTTAAGTTAGTGATAATTTTTCTAGTTGATTGATTAATTGAGAATTGTGTTTTTTGTAAATAAATATTTATTTATTCGTGGTGCCATTTTTAAATTCCCGCTCCCGTCCTTGGCAACGCATGTTAATTGATAAGCGAAGACGCATAGCGTCGCGGGCAAATCACGCTGATTGATTCCCGTCGTATCAATGTAATGGAGGCACTTGGTATCGATCCCGGCACCGATGACTGTTAGAATAAAATACGAGGTAAAAACAGCATTACATAAAAATGTTTTTATGCAAACAAATTTTCGAAATAAAAATGTTACTATACCTATTATAATTTCTATGACAAATTTTAAACATATTATATCTATTGTACATATTATATCTTGTGCATTCTGGTGTTGTTAAAGTGTGGTATTGATTAAACTGCACATTTAAACGTAAATATTTAAACATCATGAGACTAAAATAGAGGTAACCACGCAATATTAGAGTCTCTCGAACATCCTACATGAATCTAGAATCAAATGAACTATTTTCTAAAAAAAACATTATCACTAGAAATATGGAGAAACCGGTCGAACATTCTCGAAGTTTCGCGAAACCCGCATTTGTGTATAAAAACGGTGACGGGCACAAGCGGGACCAGAATTATTTTTTTCAATAACGCCATACGACCATAAAAACTAGCGGACCTGGGCTTTTTACCACAGACAAGCGGTAGAGTGGGTACCTACGTGCGGAGCATTCTAGTGGCAATACAGCGATATATAGCGAAAATATAGAGAGGCAACTGGACTACAGAGAAAAGTGCAGTGTATATTCTAGTGATAATTAGTACGAATTACGAAATAGACACTTCACTCCCATAATTTGACCCATTTTAATCCATAACACGAGGCATTTTAAATTTAAAGAAAACATAAAACGTGTGGGAACTTTCTGCCTATTTGTAAGCTTCATTAAATAAAATAAGATTCTATGCTTAAACTCATATCATACAACAAAATAAATCTAATACTTAAGTTAATATTTAAAACTGTTGTAAAACGATTTAAAAACAACAAAAATTTAAACACTATAAAGAACAATATTAACTACGGAATAAGTTGTCGTCTTGAAACTCTATTTGGTGACATCACTAAAGTTAATTATTTTAAATGAGAAAGGAGCTCAAACTAGGGATGGGTCGTCGACGTATTTACCGTCGACGAAACGAGACCGTCCACGTCCGTCCATCGACGAGACGATCAACTAGTTGAATTCGTCAACTTCGTTACGCGGACGTCGCGGACGTTTATCTAAACATCGGGACGATAGTCAACTGTCTACGGTTCGACGCGACGCTGCTCGACGGCTCAACCATTGGTTATTTTTATTACGGTAATTTTTAAAATTTAAAGAAGTTCGAAGGAATATAGTTTCGGGGAAAGTAAAACCGCTACTTGTGCTTATATGTAAAAATAAATATTTTATTATTTATTTGTTTACGCACATTATAGGCTTTTACATGTTGTTTTATATACTTCTTTCTATATATAATAAAGAAAGAAGTGGGTATACACAACAATATCAGGTGTAAGCAGTAAAATATAAATATAAACTACATATATAAGCATTAAAATATGAGTATAAAAATTAAAATTATAAAGTACAAAGCAGTAATGTGTGTATAAAAAAATATATTAGGTACACATTATTACATGTGTACAGGGTTATTTGGAAAACATTAATAACCTCGCAGGACTATATTCATGCCTTGATTATGGGTATTATTTTTTGTAAAACGTTGGACTATCACTACACTAACTCAAATCGATTACGAAAAATTCATTCGTTTCAATACAAGTTAAATAAAACGATAAAAACCTTTACATTTATTTATGATCTATAAATTTATAAATAAATACATAATTTAAAAATACTTTACATTTGAGATGTTATCTAGAAATTTATTGAAGAATACATCTTTCAAAGTCAGGCTTTCACTTTGTGGTGACATTATTAATAAATAAATATATCTGTATTATTTGTCAACTTTAGTTTAAGGCTCAATTAGAGAAAAGGAACATGGTTGCCGAAACATGTATAAAACCAAAAAAAAGTGGTCTAAACAAAATAATAATAGATTTATTTTTTTATCTATAAAGTTGAAAATAGGGAATTTTTAATAAAAATTAATTAAACCTAAATTTAAGATTATATTACGTATACAATAATTAATGTTGGACTCCTGAATAAGGACCATAGTTAGGTATAGAAAATTTTATTCCCTACAAGTTTGTTTATCATTTATATGCTTAAGTTGAAAAGTAACGAAATAACACAATAATGAAATTTTACCATCCCTTTTCAGGTAGATATAAGAAGTCGAGATCGATCGAATAAAATATTAATTTTAGAAAAATATCTAGCCGGCCTGTTTATTAATAATAGTTCAATAAAAAATAAAATAATTAAACAGAATTGTTTTATTTTATACAGCGTAAAATTGAGAATTCACCGAAACGTCGCACGTGCACATCGCAAAAATCAAGTAAAAAATAATAGATAATAGCTTATTAAGCCTATCTCTCCCTACGCATGCATTTCAAATTTCAAATCTCTGTCATAGTTCGTGTACACAGATCTGCACTCTATAATCCTGTACTTTAGAGTTGAAATGAAATTACCCGTCGAGCCATCTATGGCGTCTACAAGTCGACAGCGAGAGATGAGAGAGAAATAAACGGAGACGTTTTGTCTTGCTCTCGCTCGTTGCTTTGCATTACGTTGAATCTTGAATCGTCCACCGTCCACGGCGTCCGCCGTCCACCGTCTACGAATTCAACTAGTCCGTGCGATAAACGTAAACCGTCGACGCGTCGATGCAACGTCAACGGTTGATTTCAACTAGTCCGTCCATTCAATGCCCATCCCTAGCTCAAACTATTACCCTTTAAGTAATTGAATACTTAATTTCGTTATTAAGTTTCTCGATTTAATTTTGATCCTAGAATATAGAAGGGGGAATGAGAGGAAGCAGAATTGTATTAAACTTATAAATGAGGTATTTTACTCAACCGTACTAATAAATTAAATAGAAGAAAATAAATTAATTAATTAATTATCACGTGCTTTTATACGCTTTCTTTGCATATATTCCTAATAGATTTTTTAACATCACCCATGCGGTATCCAAATATTAAACACGTTGCTTTTAATATTTAAAATCATTTATTATATTTATTTTTTTACTGTAAAAAATACAAATCATTAAACAATACTTTTTAATTACTTTATTAAGTAATAATGTGACATTTTGTTCAGACATCTAATGTCAACGTTGAATCTGCCTACAAAAATTAATAAATTTGAAATCGGAAAATTTTTCCGTATTAATTTTAAATGTTCAATAGTTTTGGAAAGTTATTAATTTTAATCAAAATAATCTTTATATTATGTCGACGATTATTCAATATTGTAAAGTCATCAGTAAATTTTTTCAAATTTTTTTTAAAAAGTTTCAGTGCTCTAGCTAGTCGGGAAGTTGGCAAAAAATCAGTTACAAGATTCCACCGCAAACAGATAATGAATGTTAAATAAAAGCATGTAATAAGTGAAATTGAAAAATTTAAATATTGAAATAATAAAAAACAATAACGAAATGTCAGGAAATTTCCCAAAATGTCAAGCAACAATGTCCTTTGTAAAGATGGATTTTTTGTAGGTCAACAGAGGAGTCCATTATTAACTTATACATTTATGAATTCTATTGAAAATAATTTATTTATTTGTAAAAATAGTTTATAGAATTTGTTTTACAGTGATATAGATATTTTGATGACATATTTTGTATATAGCAAATGATTCTCTATGTACCTAGGTAAAATATCGTACGATTTTACGAAAAAACTACCAAATAATATAAAACCAGCCTTGTTTATTCGGCGACGATTATTCAATGCAAAATAATTAAAAAAATAGTACGTCGAAAATTGTTAATAAATTACGTTGCAGCGGAGTTTATAAACAAGAGTGTGGGGATTGTGATGTGGCATACACATATAGATCGAACAGAAAGGTCAATAGAAACTAGATTCAAATAATATAAAAGGTGCCTCACTAATAATCTATATATTAATTACTCCAACCAATGTCGTACGTTTCTGCACACAGATAATTTATGTTGCCAGTTTAAAAAAAAACATTTTAGAGTACATTAAAAAGATTAAAAAATATAGGAATACGAACAAACTGATATCAAAAAACATCAAATCCAAATTATCGAAAATTAAAATATCGGAAATTATAGATTTTTTTAAATATTTTCGTGGAATCCGTGTATTCAAAACAGCCAACGTAATTGCAGTCAACGAATTTTTGTGCTGGCCATACCACAGAATAACTAATGACATGCGGTAAGTATACGTTTTCGCTTTTCTTTTTATTGTTTTTGCATTAATCTTGCTTCAATAAACGTTCAAAACATTTATTTATTAAACATTTATTACGCTTTATATTTTATTTAAACTGCAAAGTGAACTTAACCTTAGATTCATAAACGTCTCTCATATAACCTCAAAAGTCTCACAGCGCGTGGCGCGAATGTCATTTTACGTGTCATTTTCTCCGTATTTATACATAAATATTATATAATATTTATCTATAAATACGGGAAGACTCAACATCACAAACCGGCAATTTGATAATGCGATTCGAGTTCACAATATGAATGAAGAAATGCCAGACGTAGACTGTCAAACATAACAGAAGAGGAATGTGAAAGAAGGAATGCTGACCAGCGGGAACGTAAAAATGCTAGGCAAAGAGTGTATGCTGAAGGAAGAAATGCGAAATCTTATTTTAAATGTGCCATTAACAATTTTAATTCATGGCCACGGAGAGTACTGTAGATCATTGCAAAGCGGTTCATTTTGATGCTGAAATGAGTCTAAAAATTTTAAGGAATTTATTCGTCAGTACAACTGTGCTAATGCATTTGCATCTTTCGGAGTGCAAATAAGTGACATACCAGGTGTAGGCCCGTATTGTTTAAAAATTTCAGGTGAAGTATATCATAGAACGTCTAGAAGTTTGCAGAGTGATGGAGAGGTGCCGGCATATGCGCAACTATATGTTTACGATGCGGATGAAGCAGTCAGGGTACGTATGAGCCATCCGTCTAACCTTAGATGTCAACAAAATATAATGGAAACTATTGATAATGTCATCCGTCGTGTAAGTCCATATGCTCTCCAATACAAAAGGTTGAAAGAAGCGGTTGAGGAAGAAGAATCTATAGTTGCAGAGCACGGGGGCCAGATGCGGAATATTCAACTACTCTTTACGCGTTCTTCGTTAGATGACCAAAGAAGGTATAATGCTCCATCTAATAATAATGAAGTCGCCATTGTGTATGTAGCAGATTACGAAGGTAGGTTACCGCCAAACGTAGATGTTGCTGTTCACCCTAAGAATGTAGGAGGTCTCCAGCGTATTAATATGTTATCAAAACATTTAGATCCGATGGTTTTTCCATTGTTATTTCCATCAGGTGAATTTGGTTGGACTCTACAGCCTTAAATAATACAACATTAACTGCATGGTTTAAACTTAACCAACAAGATAATGAGGCATGTAATATTAAGTATCAGGATTTAACTAATTTCTATGTTTTTTCTAGCAATAAGCAGTGGAAGAAGAGGCAATGTGGCGGGGACAAGATTATTGGTCGCATGTCCCCCGTTTCTCCTAGAAATATAGAATTATACCATTTAAGACTTATTCTTTTACAAGTGACTGGCGCTACGTCCTTTGAATCTTTGCGGACTGTTAATGGTTGTCTACTTCCTACATTTCGTGATGCAGTACGAGAATTAGGACTCATCGATGATATTGGAGAATGGCAGCGTTGCATGGCTGAAGCTTCAACGTATATGATGCCCAAAGCTCTTCGCGACCTATTTGTCTTATTAATGATTCATTGCCTCCCACCAGATCCGTTGCAGCTGTGGAACGATTTCAAAGATTTGATGTCAGAAGACTTTAGTCGTCAAGGTGCTACTGCAGAAATTGCACAAAATTGTTCCCTTTTGTATATTCAAAAGGCATTAATAAATGAAAATTCTTCATGCACATCACAGGGTTTGCCGGGACCAGATTACAGCAATACTTATAATGAAGTGGTTGATATTAATTTAGCATTAGAAAGTTCTTTAGGGTTAGAGATGGCTGGAAAACTCAATCGAGAACAACATTGTGCTTTCGACAGTATATTAAGTAAAAAATTTCAGATGTACCTGAAACAAAAAAATGTTTCTTTATTAACGGTCCTGGTGGCACAGGTAAAACGTTCCTTTATAAGACTATTATACAAACTTGAAGAGGAAGATCTAAGAAAGTTTTATCTGTTGCTTGGACAGGAATATCAGCAATTTTATTACCAGGTGGACGTATATGTCACATGGCTTTAAATTTACTTCTTGATTTATAGAATAACACAACATGCAGAGTGACATCCAAGAACCGTGCAATTATAAGTGCAGTTGATGTTATCATCTGGGATGAAGCATCGATGGCGCCAGTTATAGCTTTAGATTTAATTGAACGTACTCTGCGTGATGTAATGGGTAATAATGATATTTTTGGCAATAAAGTAATCATTTTGGGCGGCGACTAGACAAATTCTACCAGTTTCTCGAAGGGCTTCTCGCGGTCAGTTAGTAGTGACATCTATTAAAAACAGCCAACATTGGAAAAATTTTACTATTTTCGATTTGAAAACTAATGTCCCCGCTTTAGAAGGTGAAAATTCATTTACACAGTGGCTTTTAGATTTAGGCGATGGAAAGCTGCCTCCTGTGGAAGGAAAGTATGCGTCATCAGTGCTTATTCCGAATGAAAGTGTAAGTCAAAATGTTGTTCAAAGCATATATAATGAAGTACATTCTATAGCGGATGTTCCCTTAATGAGTAAACGAGCGATACTGTGTCCAAAGAATGAACATGCTCGATTGGTTAACGAAGATGTGCTCGGGCGTTTCGAAGGTCCAATCTTTACATTTTATTATGTGGATAGTATTAAAGATGATGGTCGTGAAATGGACTACAAAATTATATATTTTTAAAATACATTCATTTATCAATAATCATTAAGCTAAAATGCTATGTAATTTATTAATAAATAAGACGTTATAATTTTATCGATAAAAATAAATACAAAGAAGAATTCGATAGCTGTTTCATTTTTTGTATGTCACTGACAGCTACCATAGACAGTAAAACCTGATTTTTTCACTGAAATTTTGTCTGTCACTGACAGCTACCATAGACACTAAAACCTGATTTTTTTCTCCTCAATGTTGATGAATTCATTATTTTTAAACCAGCCAAACTTAAAAACTCAGAGTTGATAGCATCACAATATTATACAGTAACTGTCAAGAAACAAAAAAAGAAATATTGCTTACTTCAGAATACGGCCAATTATCAAATTCTATTAATTGGTAACAGTAAGGAAATCAATTGTGTTTGTTACAGAGCAAACACAATTGGCGCGGGACGACAAGCCGCGAGCGGCCACAATAGCAAAAATGGAAATTTTCCAGATACAATTGGCCGCGAAGCGGCTGACGTAGGCATAGGTAAACAATTGTGTTTGCTGCACAGCAAATACAATTGGCCGCGAAGCGGCCACAATAGCCGCCCGCAGGGCCTAGCAGTAAGCAATCGGCGAAGCCGATTGCTTTCCTGCTAGTCATGTATAATTGGTTTACTGAAAATCTCGTTTAAACAAGTGCGCGTGATTTTTGACATGTGTCTTAGAATCGTTTTTATTCAATGTTTCTACATTGTAGCGTCGGAATATAGACCTCTTTTCATTTTTAAGAAAGACAATCGAATTAGTATGTGTAAGCCGTCGTATGACGCATATTGTTTCGTTGTGTAGGTGTTTAAGTGTATAAACACACCAACACAACGAAACAATGTATCTCGTACGCACGGCATTTACCTTATATAAATGTAAAGTTATCTGATTATTATTGATAACATTTATATGCCACAGGATAGATGAAAATATGGGTAGGTGATGTATCTGAAGTTGCTGTCTTAGATTGCGGATAGTTTAAGTTTAGAAAATGTTTTTTTTAGGCGTAAGCTGTTATCGGTACTGGTACAAGCAGAGATGAAAATTAAACACTAAGTAAAATTGAAAAAAAAAATTGCGCCTTGTGTCTAACACAGTTTTCGTGACACATTTTACCGGGGTATCCGTAAATATCCATATTATTGCATGTTAAAGTTAGACAGTCGATCATGAATGTTTGTTACAAACCTATTCCTGGGAAAAAATTTGAGTAAGTCGTATTGCATAAAATAATAATACAACGTAATACTCATGTACTGACCGCTAGCGTATAACATTGCACACTTCGTCAATTATACAAATACGTGGCACGCGCATCTGACGCAGCACGCCTGAAATTTTTGGCGGCACCCCGAAGAATTCAATGTACCTACCTTTTTTAATAAAAAAAAACAAAAAACTAAGGAAGAGGGAATACGAGTGATGTCAGTGACGACGGTCTTTCACATTATCAAACATAAAAATCTCGTTGTCTGTCCATCTGTCTGTCTTTCCGTCCGTAATTTCGTTCGAATTCACGGCTAAAAAAACAATTTGAACCCCGGTCCAGCAAACCAGGACCGGTCGCTTAACGCATGTTGCTACCGCCACCCCTCCGTGGACCGCCAAAAAGATACTATAAATATATACTAGGACTTAGCAAAGACGCGAACTATTTCATGTTCCGCCCAGCACAATCGCCAGGGCTTCAAATAGTTCCATTAACTGCCGGCAGGGGAATATAAAAAATAATATTTTGATGAAAGTCGTTATTATCTACTACTAGCTGTTCGTACCCGGCGTTCCACGGATTAAGGATTAAGCTGAAAATAAATTTGTGGGGGGAAACAAATGTTTGATTCGAACGGTATAGATTTACATCGAAAATATATCAGCGCAGTGGAAGGGTTAAAATAATAGGGGGGAAATGTCGCATATGTTACCCGCTGGGTCCTAAAGAACAACTTTCCAAATTTTGAGTCCAATTGGTCAAGGGTACCGATTTGTAACGAAAAGATATCAGCGGAGGGGAAGCGTTAAAAGAATAGGGGGAAAATGTCGCATATGTTACCCGGCGAGTCTTTAAGAATAAGTTTCCAAATTTTGAGTCCGATCGGTCAAACGGTACAGATTTGCATAGAAAATATGTCAGGGGGAGGGGAAGGGGTACGAGAATTAGGTGGAAATGTTGCCTATGTTCCCCACCGGGTTCTAAAGCATAAGTATGCAAAATTTGAATTGAATCGTACAAACGGTGTGGATTTGTATAGAGAACAGACGGACATTGAGTTTTATAGGTATAGATTTCATGGGTGTCGGCTATAAATAAATAAATTATTATTCTTTAGGAACCGGCATGTAAAAGTACCGTCATTTTTGACGGGTTACAGCCAGTATCAAATAAAGGTGTTACAAAATAAATTTGATATTTTCATTAAAGATAATTGAATCTGCCAAAATTGAATATTTTCCGGAACAAAGTTTTGGGTAAAAAAGCTCACGTGCTTTATAATTAATATACGTGTAACACGTGCTTTATAATATAAGTTTATTGAATTTTTTGTTTGTGTTTGTGAACGTTTATTGAATTCGAAGATATATTTTTTAATCTATACCCTTAGCGTATATACAAATAAATAATAATAATAATAAAGCAAAAATGTATAAAAACTTCTTAATCAAGTATAAAGTTATGTGCATCAATATTTATTTTTATAAACAGTGTTTAAAAATAAAAGTGTTTCCCAGTTACTTACTCATATATTGTTGCCTCTCTTTTTTCTATGTAATTTTATATTTTGTCTCCCTCATTAAGTATATTTAAGTGCATTGTTTTGTATTTATTGTTTACTTATTAAGCTGCCCTGATGAAGCTTAAGTTTAAGCGAAACCGGTTGGCACAATAATAAATCGTGGTTTAATACAAAGAAAAGTGTTTTTATTTATTTTAATAATAATAATAATATTTGGTTAATTTATACAGCGCCGTTTTCGCGAATACTCACCTCAAGGGCATATAATGGAAAAATTTGAGCATGCTCAAAATATTCCGATTATATATATTTTTTTATTTAAACTGCAAATTGTGAAGATTTACATGTTTCTGGACAGGCTGCAACGTCCACTAAGCAAATTGAATCCTTAAGTGAAAACTTGTATACATGATAGGATTTCCAACGCTTAACGAAGCGAGTCGTGCTGAAGCCAGTCTCGAACGCGGCGCGTGCACAGATAAATATTACCAAGGTCGGTCGGTCGTGTTAATAAAAAAAACTATTTATGGATCTATAAAGTAGATTCACATTTAGTCCCTTGCCGATACAATTTAAGATTGTAGAAAACGTTTTCATCGTTTTAATAATGTATTAGAGCGAATCTTACCGAATATTTTCGTTAAAAATATCAAATGTTTTTCCTTTGCCTGGTAATCTCTAGAATTATTAACATTTAGCGCACGTTCAGACACAGCGGGAACCGCGCGGTTTCAAAATCGCGTGGGATCCGCCTCGGGTCTTATTTATGTAATCGTTCAGATATAACTGCGCGGTTCCTACACGATTCCCGCACTGTTCCCGCTGTGTCTGAACGTGCACTTAGAATCATCAGAATATGTCTTTGATAAAAAATTTTTCAATCGAATGCTTCTCTCCAGTACCGCGATTTATTAGAACTGTACATTTGCAATGCAATCAACTATCCTAATTTCGAATGTCTGACTGTCCGTAACTCGTTGGAATTACAACAACAATGCCGATGATGACTAGCCGCTAACGAGGCCCAGGCGCCCGAGTGTGTCACCTCAATCAGCGCGTGGTTCAGGTTACGAGCAAGGGTCGTTATTAATTATTTTTATGTTCCGTGATTTTTCATGGGTTTACGTCTAGCATAGATATATTTTCAGATTGTAAATCGAAATTTAAATAAAACATTTTATTGCAATTGACAGTACGATTATTGATGCAAAACAATTCCTTAAAGTGATTTTATTGCAGTATGGATGGTCTGCACCGGCGCAGAATATTCAGAGACCTTAGAGCCTGACTACATGTGACTTTTATTGTGAATCTAACACTAAATGCTCATCATATAATATTTATTGAACTACAGTACTGTTGAATTTTATGTGTTGACTAGATATAACCCGTCAAAAATGACGGTACCTTTACATGTCGGTTCCTAAGGAATAAGTAATTATATATTTTATTTTTAAAAAAATTCATAAAAAATTTTTTTTTTCGTAATTGGTTATGGAAAAAAAACAATTTTTCGTAAATAAATAAGAGCTCATAAATCCCTGACCGATCTTTATCCTTCTATTATTTGATAGTATTCCTTTATCCTTCTACTACGTTTATCTTTCCAATTTAGGGTATCTATTTTTCTCTACCTGGTGAAAATGATTAACCACTACAACCAGAATTCATTCAGTAATAGTAACCTTGATACATAGGTCTTTTCATATAAGCTTGCGATTGAGTTAGATTGTTTCGTTGTGTTGAGTTTACGGTTTAATCAAAATTTTAATATTTCGAGAATCATCATCATAATTATTATATTTTTTAATACACACATAATCAACAAGTTGTTTTAAGACACTGATAGATAGTCCCAGTGTGACATAAATGTAAAATCATTTTATGACAATCCAGGGAATACCGTGTTACAGAATACATTTTATATTGTTGAGAAATTAGAAACAGTGTAGAAAATAAAATGAAGAGTACAGTAGCCGGCAAACATCTTGAAATTCTGCGGCGTAGTGGGGGGACGTTTGCGCATCTACCTTTCTACCAACGAGACCCAAATTTCGTCTTCTGCGCATTCCCCCACTTAGCCAAAGAATTTCATGAAGCTTGCCGGCAACTGTAAATTGCAAATTAACAAGTTGTGTGAGTTATAAAATCACCGCACAAGTGAAGAGTGCGCGGGTTCCTATTGATTAATATTGTAACTACACTAGTAAATGTCCGAATCCATTTCTCGGTTTTATGGTCTAAATGGTAAATTATGGTCTACGTGCAAACGCTCCGAGGTGTCTGTTTATGGAAAACGATAATATAATTATTAATGTTTACAATTGCATCATAAACATTACGAGGAAAATTCAACCAATTGTCAATACCTATATTAGATATATGTGCTAGTAGCATTTAGATTAACACGAAACAACGTCATACACAATCGCATAATGCTATTTTCTTGTTATATTTCCTAAGTATATATATATATATATCTATATAGATATATATATATATATATATATATATATATATACTGTATTACATGTTATACAGAGTGTAACAGAGCCAGTCCACAACACTTTAGAGGTAGATTCCTGCTTTAATTATGAGTCGAAAATGTTCAAGCAAACGTGACTATCAATAGATATGGAGATATGCGACATCAAAGTTTGCATTTTTTTAAAAATATTTCTGACTTATTTCTTGTAAAACGCTGAACTGTCATTACAGTATTTTATATCGAATATGAAAAATTCATTCCCTTTAATACAAGTCAAATAAAATTATGAAAATCTTCCAGGGGGGGGGGGGGAGTGGGATGTAGGATTAAGATAAAGGAAAGAAGTATGGGAGTATATGGGAATATAAATTATAAATTAAGTCAACTAGTTAGGGTGCGGTTGTGAAGTTAATTTTCGTTTAATGTCCCGAATAGTCTGGTTAAAAATGTCTATATGGTTGTAATTTATGTTAAGTGAATTTTTGGATCTACAGATGAATGAGTTTTGTTTAGAGTTGGTCTTGCAAAGAGGGAGATGAAAAGTAGGTGACTGTCTGCTGTTACGATTTGGGATATCAACTAAATTGTGTGCGATTTTAAATAACATTACAGTACAATAATATACATAATGTAGTCAAATAAACCAAAGCTTGAAACAGCAGAAATGCTAATGCTTAGATGGTGCGCAGGAGTATGACTAAAAGGTCAAATTAAAATTTCACGCATTCGTGGTAGCCCGGGTCCTGGGTGTCATGAACATAAACAGTAAACTGGAAGAACGACAACTGAGATGGTACGGGGACATAAGACGGAGATCACCAGACCACACGGTAAGGTAGCAATGTCTGTGGAACTTCATCGACAGCCATCCAGAGGAAGAACAAAGAATTCCTGGATGACCAAAAGCCTGAGAAATGACCGAGGCAGAATATATAGCCTGAGAAAGAGAATAGCCGACAGCCTACATAGGCTATAAGTTATAACAGCACCAAATACCACATACCTAACACGTCATGCCTGGAGAGAGAAAAGGTTTTAAGGGCAACTAGTGGGCTTACTTGGGGTACATTACCACGATAGATGACGTCAAGGATTTCGGGAATAACAACTATTTGTCTTGTATGTTATAGGTATACAGGGTGTAACAGAGCTAGTCCACAATACTTTACAGGTGGATTCCTGCCTTGATTATGAGTCGAGAATGTTCAAGCAACCATAACTAATAATGTCAATAATTAAGGAGTTATGCAATATGGAAGTTTGCATTTTTTTTTACAAAACGTTAAACTATCACTACTCTGACTATTTTTTTACAAAACGTTAAACTACATAACTCATATCGATTACGAAAAATTCATTCGTTTCAACACAAGTTAAATGAAATAATAAAAACCCCGCAGAAATTACAATTGCAATTCTGCACTGCACTGCAATGCACTCCCCCCCCCCCCCCTTATCAATATATAGTGAAACTATACATTGTCATAGTGTCACACTTTGCTAATATCTTTATGAATTAATTTTAAGTGGAAAGTTTATACATAATTGGCATAATTTACTATTTTTTATCTCTTGCATGTTAATTTAAGATTTGCTGTTAACTTTTCATAAAATAAATAAGTAAATAAATTATCCACCAATCATCAGACAAGCTTTGGCCGTGTCGGCCAATACTAAACCTAATTGTAATAAAATAATAATAAAAATGTATCGTGTGAATGATACAATATATAGGTCGTACAACTTGATAACGCTTCTACATTTCATTTATAGCCATGGAAAAAGCCTTCCACGCGCTCCAGCGATGCCAGGTTGACTACAGCCGCAACGATATCATAAAAAGCTTAAATGACAATGAAACACTCATTGTTCATATGAATGGATTAACCAAAGCGATACATCGTGATGTTAGGCAGAGAGACGCAAACTATTCGCCAATGTGCTCGGTGACACATTTAACAGATTGAAATTAAAATTAGGAAAAAAATATTATTAGAGAAATGATGTCACACCTTCGATTTGCCAACGACATCGCTAAGTGATGACAAACCAGGAAAACCTCCTGTTGGTGTTGGAACAAAGCACAATGAATAACATACCTTGCTCGTGTCGTCATATTCAACAGGAAAGTTGCTCGCAACCAGATAACCTAACCTAACATTTATAAATACTTTTAGTTGACGAGAATTGTTTGTAAATGATAGTTAAAAATATAGGTAAGTACATGTTTTTCAGTAAACGTGTTTCTTAAGGGGTTATACACAGTTAGAATTTTCAAAAAATGGATTTTTTTTAATTTACATTTTTTAATGTACACATATTTAAGTAAACACACAGAAAATTTCAAGCCAATCCGGCGATTATTTTCAAAGTTACGCGCATATTTGTAAGCGTTCGCGAGGCCGGAGCGTCAGCGCTCACCTAGAGAGCAGTCCCTTTTATTTTTACCTACCTATTGTAAACGATGTACCTTTTATTTACCTGCCCATTGTAAATGTCCCCTTCTAATGTATTAATGTATATTATAGATATCTCACAGAGACGAAACTGTATTTATTATGGGAAAGTAGGTATAGAAGTCATTTGGGTGTATATAGGACTTATGACCTATCTTTTTATGGTTGGCTTAAGTGATCACTTTACACAATTGTAACATTCGCCATTTCCACCCATGATAGAATATACCATGCTTATTCATTTTTTAATTGATTAATAATGTCTCTGTGACATAAATCCAGCACTGTTCTGAAAGATTTGAACAAACTCAAAATATTCCCTTCTAATGTATTCAGATGACTAATGTGAAAGTATGGCCCTGGAATAGATGACTAGATGTAAGTTGAAAAAAAATGTTTTTTACTCTATGTAAAGCGCTTTTGAAACATTAAAGCCGTTTTTCTCAAAACTGTCTCTTTAAGATCGGTGACAAAGATTTCTCGGAAACGGCTCAACCGATCAGTCTCAAATTTTAACACAAGCTTCTTAAGTATATTTTTTAGTAATTAATCGTTTTAAAAAAAGTAAAAGTTTTTTTCTCGTCGATAAATATATTTTTTATAAACAATTTAAGGCCAAAATTTTGGTTAAAAATCGATTAAGACCGATAGCATTTGTCAAAAAAAAATATTTTGCTTATTCGTTCGATTAATTACAAGATAATACAATACTTTGACGAAATCCGTTTGGTTTTTTCATTTTCGATGATCCAGTCCAGAGATATCGTTGTCACCGCAAGATGCCTTTTTTGAGAGGAGCTCCTGGCGATCAGCTATAGCAGCTTTCAAAATTATTATTTTACAAATACAGTTAAAAGTAACCATAATATGTGTACAAATTTTCACATTAATCGTCGTTCTTATGCGTTCGTGAAAACTCGTTATTTAAGGCCGACAGTTCAGAGCCAAGTATATACATATTAGTATATACATATATTTATACACTTATATTAATGAATAAAAAAATAATTAAAACATTTTCGTGAAACCTGATTTATGTAACATAGCCCACCATTGATATTAGTGTCCAGGGTATGCATTACATTTAATTTGAGACTTGCTACCCTCCGGGGAGGGATGGGGATGATTGTTTCCCCGTCCCGTGGCGGAATTAGTCGGGAGTGAGCCGCGCGAGGCGCGCAGACCGAGACCAGCCCGGCCGGGGAATAATTTGCGGCAGGAATGAGACCTCCGACTTAACAGGATTAGCATCGCGATCGGCTACGTTACTCCGCTCGACGTACATTTCATATAAAAGGATTAGCAGCGATATTCAGGCGTATCGTTTGGCAATATTAATATCTTAACCAAGTTTATATTTGTCAATTCCAATTTTACACTTTTTTCTTCATATATATTTTAAAAATAATTGTTTTAACATATAGGTTATCGGTAGGTCTTTAACAAATTATTTCTAGTAATAGCACAACGTTGCATTATTTTTGTTTTTATGTGATGATTTAATCTTAAAATTGAAATCATTTCCTTTTTAACTACCTACAGAGTGCCTGTTGCAGCGTATAATGAATAATGGTCGCGAGTTTTGACATTTCGCTGTCAGTTGAGAATTTATTTTGTAAACATAATTGCCATCAAAATGAGGATGACGACCGCATCTCTCATACAGACAAATGTATAATATAAATGAACAAAATATTACTTTTAGGAAGGTTAGGATTCGGACCTGTGCTTTCTGTTGCTAATATGACAAACTGTAGTACAACGTAAAATACTGTGTTGCAAAAAAATATGATGCAATTTTTTTTAACGCAGTTCCGTTGAATTGCGCCAAAGGCAAACTGTATTTTTAAGTCAATTATTTCAACACTCGCTTTGTGGAGTTAGTCGAACTGGCTTATGAGTGGCCAATTTACGAGTATCGACTCCGAGTACAAGACTATCCTTTTCAAAATGTGCATTCTAAGATAGGTTTAAAGATTTGCGTTCTTGTAATACAAATATTACTGTAAGCATCAAAAGTGAAACTTTCGCACATCATTTCGCATGACAAAATATCATTATAATTTTCCTTTTTCTTACAAAAAAACAATCACATTTTATAGGGGATATTTTACATTCAATTTAAAGAAAAATGTATTAAATGCAAATGTACATTTTTCATTGTAAAACAATAATGGAAAGTAACATAAAGTTAATCGATTAACGATATACAAAAATATGAGTTCTTAACTCAAAAACATTTTTTTAATGTGATAGGTTGGTTTTGCATTTGGAGTGCAATGTGTTTCAGGTTGTTTAACTGTCACAAATCCTGTACACATTCATTTAAAAAAAATCAACGAGATGACGCCAACATACACAAAACGAATAATTCAACACATGGAAATGTGTTTAGTCTTCAATAACTGCAAAATACCTTTGTAGTAACATTATTTATATAACTAAAAAGAAAAAAGTTTGTATAAAACCACTATTTGTTGAATGATCAACATGTTTCGGGGCTAATGGTCCCATGATTAGGATAGTTGATAATTCAATAAATAGTGGTTTTACACAAAGTGTTTTCATTTCATTGATAGTAGAGTGGTTATCTGGACAGGTTTTACACAAAACTTCTTGGTTGCCTGATAAATTAGGTAGTTCCTATTTCCGATAATATGTAAATACGTGCCAACTTAATCACACTAACAGAGCTCGCTATAAAACCATCGATAAAATAATAAATAATATTTGGAGCGTGTCACCGATTCATTCCTTATTTCTGTTGTGACTGCCTTTCGAAAAATGAAATCTTTGGATCTAAAATAAGCGCGCTGTGACACGAGCAAGAATCTGATCACTTGGATTTATGTTATATAGTAAGTATACATCTTTATATAGTTTTATACTACCAGGTTTTGGATTCTTGTGTATATATGATATTCCTTTATACTTTTTTGTGCCTTTGTGGATCTCCAAAAAGCGTATGACAGAGTGATAAGTCGAAAGTTATGGAAGGTTTTGTCTGAATACGGGGTGAAGAGTAAACTCATACAGGCAATTGCATCTCTGTACGAAGGAAGTAGTGCTTGCGTGAGAATTAATGGGGCATTCACATCATGGTTTGATATTACAAAAGGTGTCAACAGGGATGCGTAATGTCACCATGGCTTTTCGACCTGTATATGGATAATTGTATGAAAGTCTAAATGTGGAGACCTGTAATTGGCCATCTATATTGTATCAATGTTTTCTATGCTTTTTTTTGTGCTGTTGGTCTTCCATAAACATTAAAAAAAAAAAAAAAAAAAGAACTGAAGGAACAAGAAGTTGGAGCGAAAATGGACGGACTCGCCATATCCTGCCTACTATACGCAGACGACGTAGTATTAGTGGCTAACAGTGAAGCTGATCTGCAGTGCCTGGTTTCCAGGATGTCCGATGTATGCATGCAGAGTGAACTTCTGATGAATGTCAGCAAAGTGATGGTATTCGAGAGAGACGAAAGAGTGCCTAAATGCGATGTAATTGTAAACAATGAATGCTTAGAACAAGTGAACGAGTTTGTGTATTTGGAAAGTATGTTTAGTAGAGACGGCAAGGCTGAGAATGATATCGAAAGGAGAGTGACTGCGGGAAACAAAGTTAATGGTGCTCTAAATGCAATTATGGCCAATAAGAATCTATCAAAGGAAGCAAGACTAGCGGTACATAATGGCGTTCTAGTTCCAACCCTAATGTATGGAAGTGAAGCCTGAAATTGGCAAAAGAGGAATGAAAGTAGACTGAATGCGTTAGAAACGCGGTCACTAAGATACTTGTGTGGAAAATCTTTGGTCGATAGAGTAAGGAATGAACAAATTAGATGTGAATGCAATGCTGGCTGTAGTGTGGTAGATAGAATAAAGAAAGGAGTGCTGAAATTAAGAATGTTCTTAGGTTTCCACGGCCACTCAGAATCTTCAAGTTTGTGTTTACTGGGGTATTATGCCGAGTTGTTACGACCTTTCAAGTTTGTGTTTACTGGGGTATTATGCCGTGTTGTTACGACACGGCATAATACACCAGAAAAATCATTTTCTGAACATTTTCTGGATACCGGCCATCATTTTGCATTCGAACCAAAAATCCTTGGAAAGCCTAAGAGTCACCATACGCGTCTTATCAAGGAAGCACTAGAAATCTACAAGCACCCGATAAATATTAATAGAGATGATGGTCTCAAATTAAAATATCTTGGTATCCGGCGCTTCAAAGTCATTCTCGTCGCAGACTCCGCAGAGATAGTGATCAGACAATCGATGAATCATACACACAACACAATACACAACACATCATGACTTCGGCACGGTATTGCAAGCCGATACTTAACCACAACACCAACATTCAAGACAACACATAAGCCCTGATGATGGACCCTGCAATGGGATCCGAAACGTCGGCCCGAAAGGTCGTAACAACACGGCATAATACCCCAGTAAACACAAACTTGAAGTGCTGAAATTGTTTGGTCATGTGGAACGTGTGAACGAGGAAAGGATGGTTAAGAAAATATATGAGGCGAGTGTTGAAAGCAACAGGAATAGAGGGCGTCCGCGAAAGACCTGGCATGACCAGATACAAGAAGTGTTTGAGAATGGCCCCATTTAAAGTCGCAACAACCGTAGAACTTGTACGAGGAGATGTATGAATATGGCCGAAGCAAATGTGGTGTGCCAAGATAGAAGAGTGTGGCGTTCAATCCTCTCTGCCTACCCCTGCGGAGAAACGGCGTGATGGTTAGTTAGTTAGTTAGTTCTTTATACTTCACTCTAAAATGCCGAAAAAAAAAATGCTAACAAAGAAAAAATCCAAAAAAATCAAATTTCCACGTGTAGGTTACTTTTTTATTTATCCTATTTTTTTCTGACTTAAAATGTGGAACAAAAAATATGGCGTCTCATTTTTTGAGAATCAATTGAATATTTCAAAGCTTCGTATCTCACGAAAGAAATGACATTGGGGGCTGAAAATACTTGGAAATTCCATACCGAATAAGCTGTGTGGAACTGCTTGGAAATTCCATACCGTAAATAAATAAGGTACATCGTCCTGTGCCAAGCAGCAAAGCAGGACACTTTATTTGCGTTTCCGCTTTATAATTTAATGGCAATCCACAATACGTTACATGTAGACCTCTGCCTAAATTACGAGTCAAAAATGTTCAAGCAACAATGTCGCAATATCAATAGTTGTTGAGATAAGCGACTTGAAAGCTTATATCCATAACTATTGATATTAGAGCATTGTTGTTGGAACATTTTCGACTTATAATTGAAGCAGGATTACAGACTTGCTCTGTTGCACCCTTTATGTCCAATCACGGCATAAGATAATATAACATTATATAAAATAAAATAGAAATATTCTATAACATATTCAAAACCATATTGAAGTCCGGTTGCGCTCCAGCCTAGATTTGTTCTGCAAACAATTTGCTTCGGGTATGCCTCCTGTTATAGAAATTTGTTGTTCTAGGCATACAAAATTATCGATTTGTTCTAAACTGGGTTCCGTTTTTATTATTAATTAATAAACGATTATCGAGTTAACGGAACAGTTCATTATTACTTTACTGTTTGAGATGTTTATCTTCAATCCTGCTCTGCCGCTGCTACGAGGGGCGTGCAGTCAGAACACTGAAGCGTAGGGGACAGATAATTTGAAAAATGAAAAGAAAATTACAAAGGACGGAGAAAAATGTGAAACACTTGAGCTAATGGGCTGATAATGAAAGTAAATGAACTGAAGACATTCAAAATATTTTGAGTATGTCCAAATTTTTCCCCAGGGGGATAAAATCCAGTACTGTGTTCTTAAAAAATTTGGAAAAAAAACTGGTCCAAAACGGAGTTAAAAAATTGAAATAATTTTCAGGCGTATTCTAGTTAATGTTAATAATTCGGAAGAATCTCATATATGTACACATATAACGGATATTGCTTTAAAAACTCCAATCAAAATATAGGTATCTCATTATCAAGAGTGACATCTGTATTGGATTATGGGAATGACAAAGCTTTCGACTGCAGGTGGCGGTAGTAAAAATACAACTGACAAACGAAACAAATTGTCGAAAGTTAAACATATACACAACTTGCAGTTTGTTCGAGCCCATCCATCTTTCGCACCATCTCTCTCATCTCCCCCATCATCTCTCTCGACAATGTTTTAAATGCTAAAATACAAGTTGTCTCGTAGCATAGTAGCAAAAACTTTAGGGAGTCAGTCTTCTTCCTTAAATTTTTAATAGAAAATATTCTTCGCACTTTGGCTGAAATGTCGACAGTTACGGAGACAAACAGCATCAAAGTTTGCGTTTTTTTCTCAATATTTCTGGCTCATTTTCTGTAAAACGTTATCGTTATCGAGTATCGAGAAAGTAACTTACATTGAATATCAACAATTCATTCAAACTGATACAAGTCAAATAAAGTTATCAAAACCGTGCAGAAATTTGAATCAGATTTTTGGGAAGGTTTTATTTTATTTGACTTGTAACAAAGCGAATGAATTTTTATTCGCTTTGTTACAAGTGTTATGCGAATGAATATTCGATATAAATTGCTGTCTAACATTCAACGTTTTACAAGATATCAGTTAAAAATATTGAAAAAAAACCAACATTGATGACATTTCACCCAGAGTGTTAAAAATATTTTCTGTTCAAAAATCAATGAAGATGAATCCCTCAAAGTTTCTACTGTTAGCTACGGGACACCCTGTACAAGCAATTTTATAAAAACAATTCCTAATTTCTTATTAAATAGATATAACCAGTGGCGTGGCAACAAGTTACCGGGCCCCGGACAAACAGGCGCCCTGACTTTTTTTAAATACTGAATCTGTTTATATTTTACTTTGTTTTAACAGAATTTGTTTACACGAGAATAACAAATATTATTTTCTGTACTTTTGTTTACATTCCATGCGGAAAAATACTTACAACACAAATACACACACATTTACTCTTTTCGTAGGTATATTTGTTTCTTTATGATATGCATATACAGAAGTATATTTAAGAAAACCCATTTCTGTTTATATTTTGCTTTGTTTTAACAGAATTTGTTTACACGAGAATAACAAATATTATTTTCTGTACTTTTTTTGTTTACATTCCACGCGGAAAAATACTTACAACACAAATACACACATATTTATACATTTCGTAGGTATATTTATTTCTTTATGATATGCATGTACAGCAGTATATTTAAGAAAACCCATTTCCATAGTACCAAGCGAGGACACAGTAGCTGGAAGACTAGAAGGAAGAAAAAAATTGCGGTGGACACAAACCTATGAGAGGTATAGAAACAAAATCGCCATTATGCAGCTGGTGGGGTTGTATTCGTAACTGATTTTATAGCAAGAGCGGAAATTTAAAAAATATAAGTTTTTGATAAAAATTACATAAAATATACAAACATGTCTTCAAGAGGCGTTATCAACTATAAAACTTTTTTGTGCCATCATTATTATTTATTTATTTGTTTGTTTGGAAATATTAACAGATATGATATAAGAAAATGATATGTATGAGAGTGTAAATAGATAGTGTTGAACTTATAAACTTATATTCTAACATATTTCACGTATAAATAATTTTGAAGTAGTACATAATAATAATATAAGCATGTTAAAATAAAATATTTAAATAGGAACAGTAGTGAGTAGAACATAATAAAGTAAATAACAATATTAAAGTATACTTATTAAGGTAAGCCTAACTTTATTTATATCTTGCATAGTAATATTGAATCAATATTCAGTTATTAATCAAGTATTAATTCAATGTTGCGTCACAGAATTGTTCATTGGTGATCTTAGGTGGTATAGAGAACATGATAGATGTCGGTGAACAAGTCGTTGTAGACTCGGCACATTCTCACTATGGGGAGCATAATCCGTAATTAGTACCTACGAGCTACAAGAATGTGGAAGATGCACTGTGTTCTACATAGTTCTTGCTGGCACGTGGATGTTGATAGGTGATAATAGGGGTGGACAATTAAATTGGTTTCGACAGATATTATACAAATTAACAATGTCAAGAGCTGTGCGTCTGTTTTTTATACTTAAAATGTTGAAATGATTCAATGAATCTGCATAGTGTTGCCGCAGGATGTTTAACCTAAAGCTAAGCGTTCTGATGTATTTCCTTTGTATTTTTTCAAGTTTTTCCATATATATATGTATATATATATATATAATATATATATATATATATATAATAGTAGGAGTTCCAAAAGCTATATGCATATTCGAGGTGCAGTCGGATAAGAGTTTGGTACAGGCGCATGTAAGTTTTAGGATTTTTGAAATTTCTGGTGAAAGTATAAATCCTGTCATGTTTTGTGCTTTACTAATTATTTTTTCTATGTGTATGTGGAAGCGAATATGGGTATCAAAGATAACACCTAGGTCTTTTATTGTATCAACGAATTGAAGCTCGTTGCCACCGATATAGTAGGTACGTACTGGTGACCATATTTATGACGATTTTTTATAAAACTAATTGATTTGCATTTGGTGTAGCCTAGAAATAGTTTATTTATGATACAATAATCATAAAATCTGTTTAAGTCGCTTTGGAGGTTGTTGCAATTGACGAAACTGGAAATTTTTGAGTAAAGTTTTAAGCGAAGAGTTAAGAATGAAGTAAACTGAAAGCACTTAGAAACATCATTGATGAATAACGTGAAAAGGAAAGGTCCAAGGATTGGTCCTTGCGGAACACCAGAAGTTATTTGGATCCACTTTGAACGATAACCATTGATGGTGACACATTATTGTCTATTGGATATATAGGAGGCAAACCAGCAATACAGGTTACCTTCAATACCATTTAAAGCGATCTTTTTGAAGGGGATATCGTGGTCTACTTTATCAAAAGCCTTTTTAAAGTCCGTATAGATTGCATCGACCTCAGTTTTGTCGTCCATAGCGTTAAAGAGGAAGTTTGAAATTTATGTGAGTTATTAATACAATGTAAAAATGTCCATTACTAAAGCTACTAAGACGTAACGCTACGAAATATGTTTAATTCTGTATTAAACAATATCAGTACGAAAGTGAGGCCTGGAACTGGCAGAAGAGGTAGGAAAGTAGACTGAATGCAGGGGAAACGAGAACCCTTGTGTATATGTGTGGCAAATTCATTTATGATAGAGTGATCTAAGCACAGTGAATATAATTTTAAAAAGTAGCTCAGGTAGTTCGGGCATGTCGAGCGAATGAACGAGGAAAGAATGGTAAAAAAGATATATAACGCAGGTGTGGACGCCGCCAGATAGAAAGGGTGGTCGCAGAAGACGTGACTAATTAACCAGACACTGGAAGATGGTCCTGTCAGGAGTATCAACAATCGTCAAGCTTGTATGCGATGATGTATGAATGTGTATGATAGTTTTGTGTCAGGTCAGAAGAGTTTGGGGCTCCATCCTCTCTGCCCATCCCGCGGCCGTATTACATTATGGTAAGTACTTACTTAAAGTAATAATATACTCCGTAACAAGGCACATTTTTCTAGAAAACTTGCACATTTACCAAATATATTGACATTATTAAAGAACGAACTATCAAAAATATAATTTTGCGATTTTTTTTAGATATCATGTATTTCGATCAATATGCCGCTAGGATATAATAAATACTAATTAATGCAAAGCTAAAAGTCAAACACGTAAAAGTGCGTCATTTTTGACGGTGAATATTGTAGATAATCCTTCCAGTAGTGCAACACAGTATCGTGCACACACTGGCTTTCTAGATATTACATATCGCTCAATCCACTTTATCATACGTCTATTAACATTTTGTGGTTTGTGGTTTCTATTCAATTATTCCATTGACTAAGTTGAGTTGACTTCGATCGGTGTTGTTTTTGAAGTGTTGTTCACTTTAAAAAAACGGACTGTTGTATTTTTTTAAATATAAATACGTGTCACATGTCCGTAATATTGAAATATTCGGATGTTTATTGTTTTAATTACATCTTTTTCTGTATTCATCCGAAGCATAACATCATCATACGTAACTCTGTCCATCCAGCTTATTTTGATTATTCTTCTGTAGATCCACGTTTCTAATGCTTCAATCTATACCCATAAAATTCAATGTCTGTCTGTTCTCTATACAAATCTACACCGTTTGTCCGATTCGATTCAAATTTTGTATATTTACGCTTTAGGACCCGGCGGGTAACATAGGCGACATTTCCCCCCTATTATTTAACCCCTTCCCCTCCCCCTGATATATTTTTGATGCAAATCCGTACCGTTCGAATCGAACCTTTGTTTCCCCCCACAAATTTATTTTCAACTTAATCCTTAACCCGTGCAACGTGCAACAGCTAGTTATTCATATTATCAATTCTTCGGTAAGCGTCCATGCTTCCAGTCCACAAGTTATACCAACAAAACGTAGTATCAGATATCAAAAATTATTGTATAACATCATTTTGGCTAAATTTTCTTCCATAATTTGTTCTTGATATTTGACTCGTAGTAGAATTTGACAAGTATGAACCAAATATTTTATTCCTCGATTTTAACAGAATTTGAAGAATTTTCTGAATTATTATCAAGAGAAGCCGCCGCTAACTTGAGAATTTTTGGCATCTAGATATTCGGAAAAGTATTTACATAATGTGAATTCCTCGTTGAATAAGTCAGACAGAAGCGATTAATGATTTAAAAAAATAATTCTGCTAATTTAATTTTTTTACATTTTGGTGCGCAATAAAGCTCAAAAAAGAATCGTTAAATTGATAGTAGTCTATCTTACAACATTTTTTTAGTTACATACTAGCCGTGAACCACTGAAAAATCACAAGACAAAATAATTAATAACGACCCTTGAGAGAAACCTGAGCCGCGCACTGATTGACGTGTCATACCCGGGCGTCCGGGCCTCATTAGCGGCAAGTCATCATCAGTGTTGTTATTGTAATTCCAGCCAAATTCCAGCGAGTTACGGACAGACATATATTCGAAACTTTAGGATGGTTGATAAACGTAAAATATAAAAGTACTTAGACCAATACTTTTGCCCTCATTTTTGTATAATCTGAATTATGTAATATGCATAACCCACTATTGATATTAGCTACCTATTCAACTTATTTGCTAAACATTATATTATGAAAAACAACTTGAAATTTTCACGATTACTTTTCGCGAAATACTTTTGAGAATATCGATGTCGCTTCTAAAGGTTATTTATTATCTTTTTTTCTTAGGTAAACAGAACCTACAGATAATAGTAATCGGATCCAGAATACAGGATACGGAATTACGAAAATAGATAGGAAAAACCTTACATAACTTCCGAAAACAACCTAATTTCAGCACTTCTCAACTCCGCTACCGCTCTTCTTAACAGTTCTTCTTCCTCTTCACCCGCTTCCCATTTCATTTGGGGTCGCCTCTCCAATTATTTTGAAGAATTCGAACTATATCCGTTCATTTTTCGAGGTATATTGTGAGAGTAGTACTTATTGTAAAATAATGTATTTACAATACTACTTAATTTACTTTCTCTGTAAATTTTTCAACATCTGCGGCTACTAAAAATTTTTTCTTTGTCCTTCATATTGTATTGGTTCTATTCTCCTGAGGATTATCATATTTATTTCAAAATGAATATTTAATTTTTAATCACTCTAACTAACTAACAATCACGCTTTAATCACGTTTACCGCAGGGTTAGGCAGAGAAGATAGAAAATTAATCGCTTTTATCGTGGCACATAATTTTTGCCTCGACCTCATTCATACATCTTCTTCTGCACGCTTTAATAGGGGCATTCTTCAATATTTGGTTGCCTTTAACACTCTACTCATATACATGGTGTAGCAGAGCTAGTCCACATTACTTTACAGGCTTTTACTGCCTAAATGTCTAGCAAAAAGAGTCGAAAACCTTGGAGCAATAATTAATATTAATGGTTATCCAGATAAGCGACTTCAAAGATAATTTTTTTTCAATACTTATGACTTATTTTCTGTAACTTATGTCGAATATTAAAAAGTCAAAAGCTTTAATACAAGTAAAATACGCTTACGTCAAGGCCTATCACACGATAGACTTTGTTGACGTAGGAACAAATTCACTCTTTACTTGTGCGGTATTTTTATATCCCATACAACTGAAACAAATCGTAAACTAAACACAGAAATAAGAAACATACGAAAAGTAGATGTGTCCAGGAAAATAGAATAGAAACATAAAAAAAATAACGGAGAAGTAGTAATTCATGTAAAATAGAAGCATCAAGAAACATAGGAGTAAAGTATGAAATAAACTCATTACATTAAGCAAACCATTAATATAATGTCACGGATCGTGGCTGTGGGAAGCAAATGAAAACACTGGAAATTAATTAACGACTTGTTAATTCACAAAGTCACTGGACACGAATTTAACTTAAACACTAATCTCGAATTCACACTATTTCGAGATTAATCACGCGTCTGTGAACACTTTATTATCGCTTTCGAGAAAACTCGGTTCAACTATGGCACTTGAAGTGTACGGTGAAACACACCGATACACACGGTTTTTCGCTAATATCGCTCCGGTTCAATCGTCAAAATAAACAATGAATGGCCGTGACACGGCTTCCCTTTTTGTAAGAAATACGTTGGCTTTTCGACCATTCCAGACATTACTATTGTGTTTCAGAGTATGTTGTACATAGTACGTCCCAGAATATCATAATCATAGAATGTAGGAGAAATTACGGTCGTGTCGCTGTCCTCGCGAGCTCTGACGGTGCACAATTATTTCTGTTACTATTTCGTTACAATACATACGAAAAATATGATTATCATGAATAAATATTGCTCATATAATCACTCGACTTTGTATGAATATTTAACCAAACGGTCTCGGGAACTCGTCGTCTTCGATATGAGAACCAATCATCATCCGGATGAAGGAAACAATTATTTCTGAAACCAGGTAGTTAAATATTAACTCAAGTGGTTATATAAACAAAGTTGATTATAAATTTGATTAAAATCAACAAACACAATGTACTTGTGACAAATATAATATAAACAAGTGAAGTCTGTAATATTTCCCTCTTTAAATGTCATGCAATGTTACTAAATCGTTATTTAATGTCACACTAGGACAGTGTATCGGGGTCATTACCGACCTGATAATAATCTAACGCGTACCCTCGTGTATACTCGCGTAAACGTCGAAAAACTTTAGTCGCAACGGGTCAGAGCTAGTTTTTTCTCATTTAATTAAATAAAATCTATTAATACGATTTTAGGTACAAAGTATGAGTGAGAAGAGGATGGTAAATAAAATATACGAGGCGAGTGTTGAAAGCAGCAGGAACAGAGGGCGGCCGCGAAAGACCTAGCACAATCAGATAAATTACTTATTTAACACATATCGAAAGAAGGCCCTATTAAAAGCTTCAAGAGTCGAAGAGCATGCATGAGAAGAAGCATAAGTGTGGTTAAAGAAAAAGTGGTGTCCCAGAACAGAATCCTCTCTGCCTACCCCTGCGCGGAAACGGCATGTAGTTAATAATATGTAAGTAGAGTCGATTTTTTTAAGAATATTTTGAGTTTGTTCAAATTTTTCAGAACATAGTACTAGATTTTGTCCCAGGGACATCATCAATCAAGATATATTATAGATGTCTCATAGACGAAATTATATTTTTTATGGCAAAGCACATAGGTATGGAAGACTTTGGGTGTTCATAGGGCTTACGACCTATCGTACGGCTGGTGATCACTTTACACGGTATAACGTTCGCCATTTCCACCCGCGATAGAATACCACATCTATCAAATATTATACAACTTCCATAAATTTGATAGATGTGATATTAAACGCTTGTTCTAATCCAAGTAAAACAACAGTTAGGATTAATCTTGATCTCGCGAGATCTCGCACAAATTTTGATGCGAGATTGATCTTGCAAAATTGGTGCGAGACACTTTAACCAACCCTAGAGTTTTAATTGTAGATTTACAGATTTTTACAAGTTATCTTTTAGTTTAATCTCCCAAATCTAGTTTTTTTTACCTAGACGGATTTCATTAACAGGTGGCACACTAATGCCATCTGTTAGTGTAATCCGTCCGTTACCTCTTTCGCTCACAACAGTCTCTCACAAATACCTATATTTATTTTGCATCGATGGCGTTAAAACGCCATCTCTTAAAAAAACCTAGAAGATATAGAAATTGAAAGTGTGAGAATTTAAAAGTTTAATCGAAATAAAAAAATATATAAAAATGTTTGTTTTCTTATTCTACCCACGTAATTTACATTTTTATTATATGCATAGCTACTGAAAATAAAATTTTAATAATCTATTTAAGATAAATTAGTCGAAATTGTCTTTTTAAATTTTGAGACAAATGCCCAATTGTAAGGTAGAAGATGTAAGAGAACCTCTATATTTGATTTATCTTGTCAAAATCAATTATTTTTGCAAGATCGTACATCCCTATTTTCAATAACTCTTTTATCGAAACAAACAAAAACTGTAGATTTGGAGTTATGGAGTTTTTCTTACTGTTATATACAGTTTTACTATATGCCAGAGTTCGCAACATTGGACTGCGAGATCTCGATATTTCGAGTGTGTACGGTATACGTTAAAAAAATGGAAATAAACTTTTGCAGGCAGCGAAACAGAAAACACTGCCATGTGTTGGAAATGAATGTTCCGCGTACAGACTCCGCAGGGCATCAAATTCCACGCATGGGAGAGATAGAGATGCAGATGATAGCGCCGCTCTCATCCGATAATACAACAGATGAACAGATGTCGCCCGGCGCGGACAGGCGGGACGACATACAATCGTTTGTTTCATAAACCGAGGTCTTGTTTTACAATGGCATTTCGAAACATTCATTCTAAACGAGCCAAAGCTTGTATTGTTTAGCCTTGCTTGCTGGTCCGGTGGTAAGACACTCGACCAAGCGGATCGAGTCTCATTCCAGAAGACTAGATGCCGATTTTTGGGTAATGGCACTTCAAGGATGTGTTGCGAACCGATAAGCATTAAAAAGAATCCTACAGAATGTATTTACTTGATTTTTGCACCACTCGACTACTTCACCTTAGCACTACTCGACTACTTCACTTTAGTACCACTCGACTACCTCACCTTAGCACCACTCGACTAACGGAGTTAAATTATCATTACTAAATAGACTTGGGCCAATCACGTAATCATTTCATTTCATTGCCGATAAATCGGCATTAATTTGACAAAAATAGACATTTGATTGCTTGATACAACACATAATATAGATAAATTTGGATAATATTTAGCGAGCCTCATAGCCTGTTCTGAAGTGAGTACTTATTTTTAAACATTTTATCCCTTTAGATCGACGTCTAATATTTATTTTGAAAGAAAGTACATACAGTAAAACTCAAGAGCAAAAATGTTAAAAAATATAAAAGTATTTTGCGAGGTTCAGAAAAAAATGGAAATACATAGATGCAAACGATAGTTTTACATTTCTTATCAAAACAGCGTCTTTCATATGGATCCAGAAAAGAAGTGGAAAGCTGAAATAAAAGTAAAAGAAAATAAATAAATTGGAAAGCACAGAAGAGACAAGAAATAACGTAATTTAGTAAGAAGACAATAAAATCACAATAAAGTGACAAGCAGGCATCATTATTGCATCTATTTTCTCTTCCTCTACCATTATCATGACTCTAACCTATCTCATTCTTTTCCCATATCCTGATTCCCGTGTTACTATTACTTTTTATACTTTTCATATTTACTTTAGTTCAAATTAATATTGCTGTTGCTTACAATAAATTATATTTAAATTAGTCTCTTATTATTAATAAGACTAAATTAAATTATATTTAATTTACTACGCCTAAAACATCTGTGAATCTAACTGTTTATGCAATGTATAGGTCTTTCCATTAAAGAAAGACAATCGAATTAGTATGTGTAAGCCGTGCGTACGACGCACATTGTTTCGCTGCGTTGGTGTACCTATACGGGTATAAATACCAACATAACGAAACTATTTGCCTCGTACGCACGGCTTACACGTACCTTTTCGATTGTCTTTCTTATATGAAAAGAACTCTACACTATGCTCTAACATTATAAAGAATAAAATTATAATGATTTAGATTAATAAATAAATAAATACAAGTTGATACTACGCATCAACTGACGTCACGTGCGTTGTTGCATTATTGTCAAACGTAAAGCGGTTATACAGTATTGTCTGCTTCTCGCATAAATAGCGATAGTGCACGCATATGTAATGCATTCATGACGTGCCATGACCAAAAAATCGACCTGTGCCAAGCAGCAGCGTGCAGTCAGTATGTAATTTGAAATAAGCGATCACTACCAACAAGTCACAAAAAGTGGCTTGGTAGGGTCTTAAAAATGTTATATTTACATAGTTTGTATTTGTATGTCTCTCCTTTGTACCTATTTGTTATTTTTATATGTAATAATAAAAAATAAAAAAAAATAAAGCCGTCTCTGTTTGAAGAAAAAAAATCTAAATAAAATATGTTTCTCTTAATATTCCTGCCACAATTATTATCATATTATTCAGATTGTAATATATCGCAAATAACTGTCAGTTAAATAAATATTCAATTTGTTAGTTTTTCCGAAATATATATATATATATTTAAGTGCTGTGTATTATGCTTTAATTCTGAATGATTATGAAAAATTCATTCGCTTCAATACAAAATAAATAAAATGATAAAAACATTGTAAAAAAAAATCATTTTATTTGACTTATATTAAAGCGAATGACTTTTTCATAATCGATATTAGTTACTGTAACGATATTTCAAATTTTCGCAAAAAATAAGTCAGAACTAAATAAAAAAATGCAAAATTTGAATTTGCTAAATTAAAAACATGTTAACGTTATTGTTAGTGCTAGGGCAAGTCTATGTCTTAGTACAACATTCGGAAACTAACTAACACACTTACTAGTAGACATTTGCAATTTGACTGGTCGATTGAATTCATTAATTTCAAACCTGTCAAACTTAAAACGTCAAAATTGACGACATTACAGTGTTATACAATATCTGTCGAGATACCGAAAAAGCTATTTTCAGAATACGGCTGAATAACAGCATCATTTTTGCGCGGTTCACTTCGTGCACGATCGTCCATTGTCGAAGCCTCTAAAGAAGGCTGTCTTCTTGGCTCATCTGTTCACGCCCTGTCAGTCGCAGACGTCCTCTGTTCGTGTTGTATTCAACATGTCGTATTTTTTTTACTACACTCTCCTCATTCGTAATTCGGTAAATTTGCTTATTTTTTATTCCATCGTACATAAATTATACGGTAATCTTACCTAGGATTGTAAATTCATATTAAATATTTACGCTTAAGATAAATTATAGAAGTCGCACAGAGACGAAGCTATCTATATGAGAAACATGTATGGAAGTCTTTTATAAGATGCCCGAGGGCTTACAACCTGTGTGAGCTGGCTCAAGTGCTCATTCTACATAATTCCATCGTAAGAATACCCACATTATCAAACTTTTGAAAGTTGTATATATATGGTCCAAATCTGAAAACCTTTCGTATATTTGATGAGACTACGCTAGAGACATTTGCAGTCCTTCTCATGAAATAGTCTACGTAGATTTCGCAGCTGTCTCTATATTTTTAAAAATCCAGGAATTGTGTTCTCAGAACATACATGTAAAAATATTGTTTAAATATAATATTTAAGATTTATAGTATGGTTGTTTCAATATATTTAGGTATTGAAACAACGGATATTTTATACGAAACGTGGATATGTAAAGATTCGATTCTCGATGTTTTGCTGGAGTCATGTCACAGCACAGCCGCGTGGGTCAAAGACGTAATGATTGTTCTTTGCGCGGTTGCGGATTGTATGCACTGCGTGGAGGCGTGTTGCTTCTTTCTACGCTAGGGGTCGTTAGTGTCCTAGTAGCCCGGCGACAGGGCACTCTCCTGATGGCGCTGTGATACGACTCCAGCGAAACGTCGGGAGTCAATCTCAACACATCCATACATATTAAATGTCTGTTGTTTCAATTTTTAAACAAATTCATATGGCCGACAATTGCTTCCGGAACACCATTCACTTTATTTTTGGCGGATTTTTCCACCACCTTTCGACGACTTTATCAATCTTACCGTCCTAGTAAAGATATTTCCGGAATATACAAACTCATTCACTTGTTCTAAGCGTTCATTAATTACCATTGCATCACATATCGTCACACTTTCTCTAACAAAATCACTTTCGATTTTCTAGCATTCATTAGAAGTTCGTTCTGTATGCGCACATCGAACATTCTAGTCAGCAGGTACTGCAACTGCGTAACAATTAGCAACTAAATCTGATACATTTACATGTAGTATGCAGCATATTATCAAAATGCAGGAACCGCGTAACTGTTAGTTACTAAAACTGCTACGTCTCCATATAGTATGCAGCATATTATCAAAATGTAGAAAGTGCGTAACTATTAGTTACTAAAACTGCTACGCCTCCATATAGTATGCAGCATATTATCAAAATGCAGAAACTGCGTAACTATTAGTTACTAAAACTGCTACGTCTCCATATAGTACGCAGCATATTATCAAAATGTCCACTCTAGCTACAACTTACAATTTATTCCCTCAGTTATTTCGTACAATTATCCTCGTATAAAAGCCATGGTGACATGACACGATAATAAGGCAGCCCTGTTAAAAATACATCGATCGATCTGTGAAAAACTAATTAGTTCTAGTTATCCGTTATCGATTTTCTCGTAAAAATAGTAAATAACTCATGTGCCATCACAAAGTGGAAAATCAATAAGTGAGTGAATAAAATAAATATTTATGTTTTTCGACATTATCTCATTTGACATTAATTTATACAGTCAACCCAACCATATATACAAGGTTATTCGGAAAATATTAATAACCTCGCAGGACTGTATTCCTGCCTTGATTATGAGTAGAAAATGTTCAAGCAACTATGACTTAATATCAATATTTATGGAAATATGCATTTTTTCAATATTTCTAAATTATTTTTTGTAAAATATAAAAAACGGCAAAAAAAACCCTCTAAAACGAACGCCATTTCGTGGATTGTACAATTCGGAACAAAAATTTCCTGTAGAGCTGACGCGCACTATCGCCCCTACGCGTGGGAAGTTGTCGCACCTCGATACGATTTTTTAAACCGATTTATTAAAAAAAACATCAAATTTCGTTTTTGGGTGAAAGTCAAAAAAAACTGGAGGGGGTAAATAAATCGAAAAATATGCAAAAGATGGCGCCTACAACTATTATTCGAACGTGATACTCGATTTTTGAATTTCATTCAAACTAGGCAAACAGTCGTAGAAACATCGCGCTCGGTAAAAAAAGCCCAAAAATCAATCTATCTTTTTTTGATTGTCTCTCGCGCTGCAGACAAAAAACGAACACATTCAAATAAGTCCAAAAACAATAATTTTCAAAATAACCGAAACGAAAAATGAAAGGTCAAATTTTGTAGGCGGGATGGTTCATGAAATTAATCGGCGTTCGTTGTTATCACTATCGAATGACTTCCGTTCAGGTAACCGATTTCGGCGATGAAGAAAAGAAAAGAAAATCATTTTTAAACTTTAATATCTATCAATCATGGCTCCATTAGCAAAGACCCAAAAATGTATCATTCGAATCATCAATAAAAGATCGAGAATGTTTCCTTCAATCGATATGTTTAGAATTTTTGACGTTCATGGTCTGAGGCAATTATACCTTAAAATCATACTTTCACAAGGACGACATTGCACACAGTAGAACTCAACAAACACGTGTCACAAGGCAAACAAGAAAAATTAATTTTGTTTGCAAAGACACATTATCTGACGAAATTAAGGCAACTGTAAAACTCAGCCATTTTAAAAATAAAATTATGATATGGCTAAAAAATTCAGGGAGACAGTATGCTAAAGAGGTGGTCCTCAATATTTTATATATTATTTTATGTTATTTATATTTTACTCTTTTTTATGTAATTATAATTCTTTTAACTATATTATATAATTTGATACTATACTTTATATTTCTTTTCTTCTGTGTATTTCTATACTTTTTTGATACATTTTTCTTTAATATTGTTTTATATATAATATAGTATGTATTATATTATATCATTAAAATGTTAAGTTGTTACTAATAACAGCCCCAGAACAAGTTTAAACTAGTGGGGCGTTATAAGATATTGTAAGAAAGTGTACTTGTATTTGTGATAATATAAATAAATAAATTGTTGTTGGAAGGGCATGACATGACGTATTTATTGATTTACTTTCACATCCGCGAGTGTCGCGTTTGTCCGCTGATTTTCACTCGGAATGGCCGCGTGAACGGAACAGCCCCAACAAGCCGCGGGTTGGGAGGCGACTAGCGACGGAAATTGCCCGTTATTGAATTTTTAAGCGCCATTCCCGGAATTTATATTTATTTATTCACCCGATTTTCAGTTTCCGACATTTAAAAGGAATGTTATTACCAATATTTTACAGAAATGTCAAAAAATGTCGAATTCTTTGATTTCTACAAACCGTTAATAAAAAAGAAATGAATCGGAGGTTTGGTACATACTCGCTTACTGAACCAAAGGTCGGATGAATTGATGTAGCAAAATGTAAGGTATGCTTAATAATTTACAAACAAAATAAATACATATTTTTACGACGTACGGCGCTTAAATCTACTTTAAGATATTGTATTGATCTACGCTAAAAGTCAGAAAATTATTTTTTCCAAATAAATGAAGAAAAATAAAGTTTTTTTAATATTTCACATGTATCCATATAATATACACACATATATTGCTCTAGCCAGTGAAGTGTGTGGTGGATTGCATTGCGGAATCGTATGAATTTTTCCTACTCTTAGATCTTTTATCCATGATAAACTGCTAACTGCCAAAGTATCTTAAAACGTATGAATCGAAGAAAAAAAAAATTTTTTTATTATGAGTAGCCGTAAATCTGTGAAAAATCGCGGGACATACATAATAGCTACTAATTAATAACGATCCTTGCGGATAACCCGAGCCGCGCGCTGATTAATGTATCACACTCGGGCGCCCGGGCCTTATTAGCGGCTAGTAATCATCAGTGCTGTTTTTGTAATTCTAGTCTAATTTCAGCGAGTTACAGACAGACATACATTCGAAATTAGGATAGTTGATAATAATGCAAAATGATATTACGTCAGTATAATACACCTACGTGTAGGTAAAACTTTACCTAAATGCATTTTAATTATGCTGACGTAAAAAGAGAGGGCGACCGCGGAAGACGTGGCACGACCAGTTAACCAGATACTGTAAGATGGTCCCGTTAGAAGTCTCAACAACCATCGAGCTTGCATGCGAAGATATATGAATGTGGATGAGGCGAGAGTTGTATGTCAGGACAGAAGAGTGTGGCGCTCTATCCTCTCTGCTCACCCCCACGGGAAACAGCGTGATGGTAAATAAGTAAGTAAAAAAATTTCAAGCAATATTGGTAGTATTTTTAAATGGGTATTTTGTACATCCATCCCGTCCGTTGTGTACGCCAGTAGCATTAATTATTATGCTTTTTTTACACTCTCCATTCCTTTTAATAGCTGCCAAAAAAATTGCTATCTCAGAGCACTGTTTTACAATTTTAAAAATATTATGTTCTATCAAACATAATAATTTCGTTGTCTATACGTCCGTCCGTCTGTCTGTCCGTCCGTAACTGTAACGTTCGTAATTTCGTTCGAATTCACGGATAAAAAAATTATGTTTCGAAACCCGGGCCAGCAAACCCGAACCGGCCGCTCAACGCATGTTGCTACCGCCGCCTCTCCGTGGACCGCCAAAAAGATACTATAAATATATACTAGAGCTTAGCAAATACGCGAACCAGTGTTCCGTCATTTTTGACGGGTCAAAGCTAGTATTTAATATTTAACACGATCAGAATTGTAAAAAGTGGGAAATTTACAAAATCCATCGAGTGACCTACATTTCGGAGAAGTTCGTTTTTAACTGAATCGATTTCAACCAATCTTGTTCGATTTCAACCAATCACAGGGCGTGTGGATTGTTGCGTGCTCCAATCAGGAAAGTGTTGGCAGCCGTTACTGATACTTTTTTTTCTTTTTTTTAGTCAGCCATTGACTAAAATGATAATCTGTCTAACGTGAGTTTAAGTGCTGTGAAAAACGAAATTAAAACTTAAACTCCGAAATTGTTCATGTAGGCCACGAATACCGGATAATATTTTTAAATTTCACATTTTTTACAATTCTAAATCATGTTAACCTTTTAATGAATCGTGTATGATTTCTAACGAAAAAAATCACAAATTATATTATAAACCTAGAAAATCCACGTTGAAAAAATATAAAAATCGTTAAGCGTATCTATTGTCTAAGTTAATTAAATTGTTGATAACATCATACCGAAAAATGCATTTTAGAATCAGGGAATCGATGTTTTTACATATTTTTACTCCCTTTCTTTTAACTCGTAGCGTCTGCTTGTCTACCGAAAAAACTTTGGATCGATTTTTGACCCCTTTCGCATAATCTAATCGAGCTGAAACATTGCAGGAAGACTCGTGGCGACAATAAAAATGATCTAACAAATTTTCATTTAAAATTCGAAATATTAATGGTTTTTTAAAATTGGAAACCATACAAATGAGAAAGGAGCCCGACGCGTTGAGAAGGCGCGAAATTCGCTGTTTCAACTAGAAATGAGAAAAAAAGTATAATAAAAACTTCTTCTGGGTTAGTTTTTTCAAGAGCGACTTAAAATTTTCATCTTGCCAACTATACAAGAGTCGTGACTATACAAGAGAGTGAAGGTGCTGATACACATGCTTATTTAGTGGCACGTGAGCATGCGCAGTATCGACCTTCTTTAGGCATTGCTTGCATGTGTGTACGCACATTGCTAGTAATGAGCATGCCACTTAGCCATACAACCGCCGGTTGATTTATGAGCATTCCACTAATAAGCATGTGTATCTGTACTTTAAGAGATGTCGTGTAATTGCATGAAGAGGTTAAAAATATTGAATATGAGCATCATAAACATAAAGGATGTAAAACAGTATATTGAGATACCGGAAAATATATAACATATTTTTGCAGCTATTACAAGAAATGAATGTACTAAAAGTAATGGCATTCGTGTGGGTATTCATGTTATGTATAATATATATTCATTATGATTTACTTTTGAAAATAGACAATAGGGTTGTACTAAACAAATGTAGTTGTTTTATAGTGTATTATTTATTTAGATAAAAACTACTGCACTGGGCGCACGTCTGTATCAGAGTAGTTTGTTATAAACAGTTTTAAATAAATTACAAAATATGTTATGTATACATTTTTTTTAAATAGATGGCCATATTCTGAACTAAGTAATATTGCTATTTCTGTATCTTGACAGTTAGATATTGTATAACATCGTAATGCCGCCAATTTTGATGTTTTAAGGTTGGCAGGTTTGAAATTAATGAATTCAATTAATTAGAAAGCACATTATTCATAATTGTGATGTTCTTATTATCTTGTCGTGACTTCGGGATTCTCCAATAAAAGAGGTTGTCGGTTACTCTTGGTTTATTGATGGCAACAATACGTTATACAGCGGTTACAATGAACAACAGCGGACAGTCCGCCCTCTACCTCCGCGGGTAAAGGTCGTCCTCCTGATGACGTTTGAATAAGGATTCAAGGAAACGTCGAGAATCGGTTCTCGGAAAAGCATACGGTTCGTATAAAACATCCGAAACTTTATCACCTTTTTACTGCTATGCACAGAGAGACTTTTGCGGTTACCTTACTGCTTACGGTCCACCTGAGTAGCGTACTTTCTAAGCAACAAGTGTTTAAAGACTGGCCGATTTTCTTGACGATCACATTTTTGAACATACCGTTCTCATACCTCGAACGAATTTCAAAGACGTATTCAAGCCAAAAAAGTTTGTATCATAATCGTTGAACTTCGTGCAATATAAGTGGGTATTGGGCTTAGTCGACGAGGCCGTTACAAAACTGGTACAGCGCATGAATCAAACCCAAGATGTGGGAATTCGCTAATAGCAGCGGCTAACTGTCTATGCAAGTATTAAAAAATATCAGCAACGCGTATACCATACTCTAACCAAAAAGAATGCTAAGTTAACCTGATTTGTAGCTGGGTTAATGGCCGGAGATGCGCAGACTAGCTTCTTGGAACGGTGTATAATTATCTCCGATGCAGTCATCATACTTTGTACGTATTTCGCGAATTGCGACGAGCCATCTAGCAGTCCCCCGTCCGATTGTCCCGACCGATCGCGGACCGAAACGGAATCGCGGCGGCCGAACATGACTTCCGCCGGGAGCGGATGTCACGCGGTGAACGGAAAATGTCGGCATATTTTCCTCATTTATCACGAGAAGTATTGCTGAACGCCCGCGCGTTCACGGATCATGTAAAATCGGTATTAATTATTAAGTAGGGTGACCATTTCACGAAAACAAATTAAATGAATGAATTAGAGTCGTTTGTATCGTATATAGTTTATATGTATTGTACATTGTACGTGGTTTATGGTAATCTTTCGTTTAAACCATCGATTATTGTGTTTTCCACCAATCATACAACACGTTTTCGTAGAAACCATAGATTTTTAGGAAAGATTACTATATTCCCAAGTTGATACAACCGGCCCCGGATAAACAGAAAAATATCCATCCATCGAATGATAATGGAGGTCAGATGTAGGTACATAACATAATATTTCAGAACAGACAGGATGAGGTGGCAATTGTTTTTAAAGACTTATTTCCAATAAGATGTAGCTTTGATAGATTCCAGAGAAATTTCCGTGGGTAATGACAATTTTTTTGTATTTATCTCAAAATATTATTGATATTGCTGCCTTTGCTTTTATACCCCTTATAATCATCAACTTCCACCTGAGTAGCATACTTTCTAAGCTACAAGGTAATTACGATATAAATATATATTTTCATTAACATGCACTATTCAAGGCCTAATACGCACAAAACAACCTTAATTCATATATGTACATTTTCTTAAATGATGTGCAAAATAGTTAATAACAAACTAGCGCCCCTCAACAATAGATATAATCAATGAGATCTCCAAGCTTATTTCACACCAAGTTTTAAGACGCCAATACATAATATTAATTACTACGAATTAGTATGTACAACGAGATCTCAACCAGTAATGTTAAACTAGATATATTCTTTACGGCTCAGGCTTAGTTTGAAAGCGAAATTTGAATACACGTAGGCCCGAATACAGAGACAATAATTAGTGATTTAAAGGTTAAAGTACGCTTTAAAGGCGTAATTTGCAGTACAAAATAACACTTTCAAAGCGTACCTTAGCCTTTAAATCATTTAAGTATTGACTCTGTATTCGGGCAGTACTTTACAGCCGTTCGAACTCATAATCCAAATTAGCTTAACCATAATCCAAATTCGCAATACTCGCTTACGCCGTTGACCTTTAAATCTACGCAGTCTGTTTGTATGTACTTGTATCTTATTTTAATAACTTGTTAATTTATAGCATAACTTATACATTTATTTTCTAGTGTTACTAATTTCTCAAGAATAAACTGCATTCTAACTGCATTGTCATAAAATGTTCTTACATTGTACTTTAATTTCTGACCGGGACTATCTATCAAGGTCATTAAGAACCCGTTGGCAATCTGTACGTCATTTAAAAAAAAATTAATAATCTTTTAACTGACCATCACTCCCTATCCCATCGGGATGAGCAGGGAGGATGAGCGGCATACTGCACTGTCCTGAAACACGACTTTTGCCTCATCCACATTCACACATCTTCGCAAGCAAGCTCGTCGATTGTTGAGGTTTCTGACAGGAAAATCTTCCAGTATCTGGTTAACCTGGTCACGCAAAGCCTTGCGCAGCCACCTTCTATTTCTGGCGCCGTCAACACATACGTCATATATTATTCTTGCTAGTGTCTCCTCGTTCATTGGTTCAACGAATCCAAACCACCAGAGAGACCTTTTTTTTTATTTCTATTAGTTGTGCTATGATCAGCTTTACATTATTTCATAATTTGTTTATTCTTTAATATGTCATAAATGGATTTCCATACACGCGCCTTAATGATACCATTTCCACTGCAATTAGTTTAATTTCGTTTCTCTTCTTCCAACTTTAGGCTTCACTTCTCTAAATAAATGTTGATACCGATACTTCATTGTGTAAGCATCATTCACCTTATTCTCTACGGTCATTCTCCTTTCGATATCTTCCTCATCCTCTCCGCTACTGTCGAAGATACACCCAAACACGAATTCATCTACAATAGGTACTTCCAAACATTCATTACCTTCTAGTATTTCACACGTTGTCTTACTTTCCTCATTGACGAATACCATCACTTTTGACTTGTTAAAATTAATTATAATGTCACTTTCCTTGTATACATCGTACATTATTAGAAAAAAACCTACTTAATTATTATTGATATAATTAATAAAAACGTATTTTGTTTTTTCCACTTATGTATTGAAAATATCAACACGTTTCAAGGTCAATGGTCCCTTCGTCAGGATACAATGTACACTAACAACACTTAAATTGTTTAAGTAGCAATAATTATTCCGATTTTGCGAATTATCTTTTGGTTATGGATCATTCTTTTGATATTAATAAAGGTTAACAAATTATACAGAATTACAGTTTGATAAATTAGAAATTTTTGAAATAAGAAAAAGTGAATATTATAAATAACCAAGTCCTTTTTACAAATAGTTATCTATTGAATTTTGTTTCCTTTGTAATACTTAATTATTTAGAATATTTTGAGTATGTTCAAATTTTTCAGAACAGTGCTGGTTTTTTGTCACAGGGAGATCACACTGGTAATAAGGAATTTAATAAAATTTGAAATAATATTTTTCAGATCAGAGTTGGTTTTTTATCACAGGGACATCATACTGGTAACAAGGAATTTAATAAAATTTGAAATAATATTTCTGACGTATCCTAGTGTAATGCTAGTAATTCGGATGAATTTCATTACACAGATAAAGTATATTGCTATCAAAATTCCATAATAAACTATAGATGTCTCATTAGCGACATCTGTGGGCATTTAGGGGTAATGAAAATGTTTTGGAGCAGGCCGTGTGGAGGATGGTTACAACTCAAATGTGAAACGTGGCGTATAATTGAAATATATATACAACTTCCAAAAAATTAGTAGACATGCTATATTCTATCATGGGTGGAAATGGTGAACGTTACATTGTGTAAAGTGATCACTTAAGCCAGCCGTACGACAGGTCGTAAGCCCTATGTACACCCAAAAAGACTTCTATACCTACTTTCCCATAAAAATACAGTTTCGTTTTTGTGAGACATCTATAATATACATTACTTAATTATTTATTCATTTTCGATATATTATTTGTTTACATTTTTTGTCTATATTTCGATTTTTAATTTGTTAGTACATATTGTACTCTGACGAAGGGACCTTTGGCCCTGAAATATGTTGATATTTTCAATATACAAGTGGTGAAAACAATGTACATTTTTATTAATTGTATTAATAATGTCCCCAAAAACAGGTTTTGCTTTAAGAAGTTAATATTATTCCTCTGAATTATCTGTTGTCAGATAGTTGAGATAAAATTAAACATCCCCATTGACGTCATCTGAAGATTAAAGAGTGCATGTTGAAAAATGTATGGTATACTGTAAAACCCCTGATATTTTATTGTCAAACATCACAAATTCCAATACGAGGCATTTCACAATCAGAACGATTGCGGACAATTATTCCGAATACCTCCATTACGGTTCACGTTCGGTAATCGGTGACAGTGAGATTGCGTTAATCGCGGGTTTAAACGGAGAAGAATTTTAACGAGATGCGACCTGAATTGCTCAGATAACAAGTGGAACATTATAGGGGCGACCGTGTCGGTGGTAATGTGGAACAAGCCGAGACACGAGACACGAGACAGAAGACAAGGACAGCCCTTCCACTCGCCACCCCGCAACGCCGACTGCTCAAACAACTGATTTCATTTTCCGGTTTATTGACGTACTAAATCCTCGATGTAACAACACTAATTGAGGTGAGGGATTACCCGGCAAAACCGATAGTACGAAAAAGTAGGTTTTTCGAATATGTAAGTTTGTTACAAAATTGACATTGAATTAGTTACTTTACTTTTGTAGATGTGTTTATGTTTCAATATTAATAACTAGCCATACACTCGTGAAAAAAACTAACCCATAAAAACCAAGTTTTTTATTACACTCTCTTTCTCGGGCTCGAAAATTAAACAATGTAATAAATTGTTAAAATTTCGAAAAATCCAAAATTATACTATAATTATTATTTTTTTTAAACGAAAATTTCTTAGATCATTTTTATCGTCGCCACGATTCTGCCTGCAAAGTTTCAGCTCGATTGAATCACGGGTAAAGGGTTAAAAATCGATCCAAAGTTTTTTCGGCAGACAAGCCGACAAGCAGATGCTAAGAGTTAAAAGAAAGGGAGTAAAAATAACGGGGCATAATAATGTTGAAGCTGAAAATTAGTTAAAAGAAAATTAAATTGACTTTATTCGCTTCAACCTGAATATCTAAATTTAATAATTTCGTTAAGAAAATATATGGGGCGAGTGTTGAAGGCAACAGGTATAGAGAACGTCCGCGAAAGACCTGACAAGAAAGGATATAAGTATTGGAAGATGAAGATATTAAAAGCCTCAACAAACGTAGAACATGTATAAGACGATGTATGAATGTAGCAGAAGCAAAAGTGGTGTGTCAAGATAGGAGGATGTGGCGTTCTATCCTCTCTGCCTACCCCTGCGGAAAACCGGCTTGATGGTTAGTTAATAATTTCGTTGTCTGTATGTCTGTCGGTCCGTCCGTAACTTCGTGTAACGTCCGCAATATCATTCAAATTCGCGGCTAAAATAAACAAATTAAACGGCCGGAGATGGGGCTTGAACTTCGGGCCAGCAAACCCAAAACCGGCCGCCCAACGCATGTTGCAACCGCCGCCCCTCCGCGGACCGCCAAAAATATACTATAAATTATATACTAGGGCTTAGTAAAGAGGCGAACCATTTCACGTTCCACCCAGCACGATCGCCAGGGCTTAAAATAGTACCTTTAACTGCCGGCAGGGGAATATTAAAAAATGGGTGACGGCTATAAATAAATAAATACTTATTTTTTAGGAACTGGCGTGTAAAAGTACCGTCATTTTTGGCGGGTTACAGCTGGTTTTTATTTTAAAAATTATAAAGTCGCGTCACATACTACTTTTAAAACTGCATTATTACTTTTGTCGCTGCCTTAAGCAGCAAGCGTGCATTGCGCATGTGACAAGTGAAGGTAATTGACTACTCACCATAATCGATGAGCTAGTTTCCTGCATCGATTGCTTTTAATTGCGACAATTTGTATAAATCACCTGGCGGCTGATCGGAGCGCCCTGACTCCTGGTACTCCTGGGCGCCTGCCCGCGACCCGCGAGCCACGTGTCTCGGATCTAATCAAAATAACTAATTCCCTGAGTCACAATGTCCGTCGCTAACGCTATCAGACGCTAACGTAAACGTACGATTTCGCGATAATTTTATTTGTACGAACGTTTAATTGGCGTTTCGTGAAAAACTCAAGCAAATTAAGTAGAATTTCAGCAATAAGAGATGATAAGTCTTTTGTGTTAATAGAAACCGTGAGGTGTGAATGCAAAAAATAATTTATTTTAATTTTATATCAAAACATATTGCGATCGAAACATATTGATCGCAATATGTTTTGATGTGAAAATGTTAAGTTGATAAATAAGTCCGCCAATTTTCAATCTTTTTATTTTTAAATAATATCTAAAGATTTATTTTAGAAGAAGGTTGAAAACACGTACTTCGCTCAGAAAAGATCACAGACACACACCTCCGCTAGTAAGAAATGAAATAATTTTCTTATTTTTTTACTTTTCGCAGCTCGCATCTGTAAGCGCTCTGATCTGATGTATGACGCGGAGTGAACATCCGCTCTGTGGCGGTGAGGCTTCTTCTAAAACGATAACGTCTGATTACATCAAAGCGTGGCGCGGTGTACCGCGAGACATTGTGACGACCTGGAAAATTGTCTAAAGTGTCTAACGAGGAGACTACTCTGCTCAATTTGCGCTTTCACCTTACAAAAGTAAAGATATAAATTGCTACTCTCGAGTTACTAATGAGAGCGCGATTGGTATCCGAGATCCCCCTTTTCCTGAAAGACTGTTATTATTATATCCGGTGATTTGAGATTTGTATCTGAATGTGTCGAGGATTGAAAACTAATTTTTCGTAATTCAACGGGCAACCATCTATAACAGTAATATATCTCAGTAACTGATCATCCATACAATCAGGTACAAATCACAAATAACTGTACTATGTGTAACAGATTAAAATAACGGTTACACCATCACTAATTATATCTGTATTTATCCACTCCAAAACAGGGTATGCGGAAAATTGCACGCTAGAAGAGTTGCTCGCCAATTGCGTGGCAGGATGTTTTAGTTAATTTTTTTACATGATATAGATTAAGAAACACGTTTATTGAATAACGTATACATATATATTTCAATTATTATTTACAAACAATTGTCGTCAACTATGAGTATTTATCAGTGGCATTTTTATAGTTCACAAACAATGGATAATGGATACATTGTTGCTTCGTTGCAATTCATACAAAATATAGCGCCTCTAATGCATTTCTGTTCGCTGGCATCTTAATCGAATAACAAGTAACTGACCCATCTCTACTCTACTAAAAATATTTCCAAGAGATACCAAAACTACCCTCACCCCTCCACACCCAACCGCCCCCCATAAATCATCACGTGACTATATTTAATTTTAGTTATCATTTACACCTGTCGAAGGGAAGTTCTGCTTACTTACTTATCATCACGTCGTTTTACCGCGAGGGTAGGCAGAGAGGATACAGTGCCATATTCTTCTGTCTTGACACACAAATGTCGCCTCATCCACATTCAAACATCTTCGCATGAAAGCTCGACTAATGTTGAGGCTTCTATCAAGTCCATCTTCCAGTATCTGGTTAATCCGGTCATGCCATGTCTTCCGCGGTCGCCCTCCCTTTCTGGCGCCGCCAACACTTAGTTATATATCTTTCATACATTTTTTTCCTCATTCATTCGCTCAACATGCCCAAACCATAGAAGCGACTCTTTTAATTCTATTAACAATGCTAAAAATAACTTCACATTCTCTCATCCTAATACCTTTATTCTTTGCTCAATCGTAAACGGATTCGTCACACATATTTCTAAGTAATCTCATCTCAACCGCATTCAGTCTACTTTCATACCTCTTCTGCCAGCTCCAGGCTTCACTTTCGTTCATCAGTGTTGGTACCATTGTGTACCGTCAGTCGTGCCTCGGTAGACATATAGTAATTTAGATGGCTTATATAATTTCTTTACTCTATCGTAAATGGATGTCACACACACGTCTAAATAATCTCATCTCCACCGAATTCAGCCTGCTTTCGCTCTGTTCCTACCGAAACTATTTAATAATTGCATGCGTGTAATGCAAAACAAATTTGTTAAAAATTATTTTTAATTAAAGTGTTACACCACGAAATAACTTCCACATCAATTAATGACGTCTGTCCCCACACATTAAAACACGAAAAACGTTCCCGGCAAACTAAAACAACGAGACTATTAAGATGAAAATGTTAGATCGCGAGACAAATCCAGTACAGACAATTATTTGCGCAGGTGCAAGAACAAATTGCAAGCATTTTCAGATCGCGTGCTCTCATTGTTTAAATAAATACCGTATAAAAATACAAACTGCGAATATATTAAAAATTCACTCGCTAATATTACATAAATATTTTTTAGATTCATCATTGTCAGCGGTAAAATGTTTGCGGGTAAATATTTATATTATACATTGAATACATAAGTTGTGTCCGTTTTTTCCAAATGAAGAGTACAAAAGAAATAAAAAATATTACAACAAAATAATCAATAATGTATTCTCATTTATTACTTACAACTTCTTGCCAATGTTCTGCAAGTTTTACGATGCTTCTGCGAAAAAAACCATTTGGATTCCACTCCGAGAATTCGCCATTCGAACAGACGGAGGTGTCGAAAGTACCCGCATTATTCTACAATACGGCCATCGAGGATTACTAATTTATAATGTACCGAGTTCTAGATTTTATAAGAAAACGATTTTGGAACGGATGGATACATTAAATCTTAAGATTCAGTACATTTTAAATTAGTAATCCTGGGTGACCGTATTCAAAATATTTTTTATTTTTTTTGGATATTTTATTCCCCACTTATCATTTAGAACAATTTTCTTTCGAATGAAGTAATTTGTTTTACTTTTGGCGCGCATTTTAAAATTTGATCAAAAACGGACACTACTTATGTCAACACCTAATATACGAAATGATACATTAAGTGTAGAGCAGCTATAAAATGATTATCAGATAACATTAATAAGCCATTCAGCACTATCAACACAGCTTAAATACAACATAAACCGATTCACAAATTAATTTATATAATCCTGTGAAATATACAAATCTATGTACTTCCGCGCGATATCCTGAGTATGATTTTTATTACATCATTTGATGATCATTAAACAATTACTAATATAATTTGCTTTGTCATTTTTCCAGCGTGATTCCTTATCCATTTTCTCATTTAACAAATACATATGGACTTGATTAATTTCTAATCATTATTTTTATATAACATAACGAAAAAGTAAAATGTTTGTAATCCCAGATAGACGAGAACCTTTCCGTATGCAGCGTGCATTATACATAGTGGCAAAAACATCGATTCAATTTAAATAGAAAATATTCTGCACGTTTTGGATGAAATGTCAACAGCTAAGGAGACAAGCAATATTATTATTATTTTTTTTTAATTTCTGAAAAATCTCCTATAAACAGTTGGAGTATCGTGAAAGTAACTTATATCAAATATTGAAAATTCATTCGCTTTGATACAAGTCAAATAAAATTATTAAAATCTTGCAAAATATCTTTTGCAAATTTCTGCATGCTTTTAATAATTTTATTTGACATGTCTCAAAACGAATGAATTTCAAATATTCTATGTAGGTGTTACTTTCATGATATTCCAACGTTTTACAGAAGACAGTCAGAAATATTAAAAAAAATATTCAAACTTTCATGTCGTTTAACACTGGTGATATTTCATCCAAAGTGTATAGAATGTTTTCTATCCAAAATTAAATGAAAAAGACTTACCCGAAGATTTCGATTCTAGCTACGGGACACATGTATAAAACTAGAACTAAACACTAGTTGACGGCGAAAACGAATATTTTCAAGATGTCTTTCTTCGGATCGCTTAGCATATCGGCATTTGAATACTTACGCACTAACACGCTATAAAGTGAAAATATATTTTTGGAGTAGGGCAGCACTACAGCTCGACTTATTTAATTTGTACGAAAATCGTTCGCTATTTATTTATTTAATACACGGTACAGCGTACCATTAAAAAAACAATGTATATAAAGATGTATAGATTGATAGGTAATAATAAAAAAAGGAGATAAGGTATGATTCTATCAAAAATAATTAATAAAGTGATATTGTAATAATAAGTATAGTATATTATTATATAATTTATTACATAAATATATTATTTTATATAAAGTATATTATTATATAATAAATTATATAATAATGTAATAAATAAGATAATGATAGGTAATAAAGTGAAAAATAAAACATTAAGTGAATAAAATAAAGTATAACAAAATTACATCAAATGAAATAATAGTTATCAAATCAAATATGAAAGTCAACAATCAATAAAACTACAACAAATTAAAATAATTTTGTCTGAAATTCAAGAAGCAACAAAATTACAACAAAATGAAATAATTGTAAACAAATCAAATATGAAACTCAAGAAGCAATAAAAATGACAGTAAAATAAAATGAAATGTAAAATTCAAAAATCTAAAAACAAGAGATAGACATGACATCAATAACTAATTATAAATGACCAAATTCGTCCAGAAGAGCTTTCTTGTAGGCGGCTAGTGTTTCCGAAAAAACATCCGATAGGTAGCCATACTCGTTTCCTAACCTATGGAGCCTTCTAACAGGTGAGCTATAGAGATAATTTATACTAACATTGTCACAATGAAACGATATACTTTGTCTAGTGCTCTTGGAAAGGATGTGATAAAAAATTAGCTGCGTTAGTTCTGAACTGTTGTAATAATTATTTACGATTTTATACAGTAATACGAGGTCAAAAATTTTCCTTCTATCGGATAACCTATTTAGTTTAATTAGAGACAATAGAAAATTATAATTTATGTCCATTATTGGTATGTGTAATTTAAAATTAACAACTCTCAAAAATTTGTGCTGCACTCGCTCAATATTATTGGAGTAAACAGTATAATGTGGAGACCATACAGGAGAATTAGATTCAAATTGAATTCGCACTAGAGACGTATATAATAATTTAATGGAATTTATAGTGTTTTGTAAGTCTTTTGTAAGCCTCAAAATAAATCCTAGCATCTTCAACGCATTATTAGTGATGTTGTCAATAGGTGGAATAAATGTTAGTTTCTCATCAAATATCACACCTAGATCTCTTACAATTTTGACTCTTTCAAGAGGAATGTCATTTAATGTATACGTAAAATTGAGGGGATTCTTTATTTTAAAAAAGGTGATTACTTGGCATTTTTGAATATTCAAATAAAGTTTGTTAAAATTACACCAATTGATAAGTGCATTTAAATTATTCTGCAATACCAAACAATCTTCTACACATTGTATTCCTTTAAACAACTTTAAATCGTCAGCAAAGAGTAAGAATTGAATACTATTAAAAGAATTTACTATATCATTAATGAAGAGAAGAAACAGAATAGGTCCCAGGTGGCTTCCTTGTGGTACGCCACTAGTAGCAATAAATCCATCCATTTTAATATCACCTACTCGTACTATCATTCTTCGCGAGCACAAGTAGCTAGTAAACCAATCGTGCAGAGTTCCCTTAATGCCTAAAGCCTTCAGCTTATAAAGTAGTAAATCATGAGGTAGTAGTAGATGGAGTCCACCTGATATTTCTCAGCAAGGGTTTTCAGTATCTGATCTTCATACAAAATTAAATTCGTCAGAGTCGATCTACCGCTAACAAAGCCATGTTGACTTGGCTCGATGAGGCTCTCGAGGTGAGGAGAAAGGTCATCCAAGACGAGTGATTTAAAGAGCTTAGGAATTGCAGACAATATACAAATCGGTCTGTAATTAGAAACATTTGATTTATCTCCCTTTTTTAAAATTGGCACGATGAAGCTTTTTTTTCCAATGGCTTGGAAAGTAGCCGAGTCTTAAAGACTCATTAAATAATATAAATAGTGGGTATAACAGGAATGTTCGGCAGTTCTTCAATAATACGTCCATCCATCAGGCCCCATAAATTTTATTTATTTATTTATTTAAAAGCTATTAAAAAATTCGTTGTTAAAAATCTAAACTGAAGTCGATAAATAAACGTCCCGATAATTTCTCGTAAATTCTATCGAAGCGTCGCTTAAAAAAACGAATGTCAGGGTTATGGTTTGTAGAGAAAGAATAATGTAACAAAATGTTATTTATGTTAGTGTATAACCACTAAAAATGACTTTTTTGTCTACCGCTTTCGGACGTATCCCGTCTCTTCGTCAGGACAACCACTACACTAGCAAGTAAATATCACTACACACTATAACTATAGTATTATTTACAGACCAACACCTTTACAAAATACATTCACATTCTAACTCTAAAAAAGGCCAACATGGAGGTTAGCAGAGTAACACGCGGTAGACAAAAAATGAATATTTAGTGGTTATATACTAACACAAATAACATTTTGTTAAAATGTCTGACCACAAAGTTGGTGCTTTAAATTTTATTAATAAAGAATAATTAATACAATGATTTTCATAATAATAATATTACAAAGACACAGTAAGTGGTGCCTGTTTGACCTAAAATAATGAAAGCTGAATTTTGTCACGTAGATGAACTTCAAATGACAACAAAAAACGATTTATAAAGAGCTCAAATTGAATGTAAAGGCTGACTGGAGAACAATCGAGTGGAAGGCCTCTTGAAGCGAGCTCAGCGGATAACCTAATTATTGCTGTGCAGTTCGGGAAGCGAAACATGACGAAGAAAAATGTGTATTCAGATGATATTCACTCAAACATTGTAGAATGTTTTTATAGGTATTTAATATACATAAGTGCACAGGTGTTTTACTCGGACTGCAAATTTGCTTCCAGCTTAAGTAATGATGCATATACAAGACGTAATACAGATGAATAAACATTGGTCCGGGCGTAACCAAACAGTAAATTTTAACATACCATAGAAAGAATATAGACGTGAGCTGCCGATATCTCTTATCTTCTTCTACTTCGAGTGTTGTGTCAGGTCCCCCATCGTTGACTATCACTTGAGAGTACATCTCCCTATCTCTAGTGACTCGAAACAGATCTTCCATCTTCTCCTATCCTCTCTTATCTTCACAAATGTAAAATTTTCAGAAGGAAGAAAAAAACCTTCTTTTTTTGTTACCTACATAGTTAATTTTTTTGAAATGGCGTAAATTATTGAAATTGAAATATTACTATACACTGGGCAATTATATATAGATACTGTCATACTGAATATAGAAATTTTTGCTTGTTTAATATAAAAAAATGCGAGTTATGTGGTATTGGCGGTTCACGGTCGATATGCTGCTCATTCAATTGCTTAAAAATACGTTAGAAATTTTTGTAAAATTTTTAAATACAGACTCTACTTTTACTTTGTGGTGTATTTTTGTCTCTATCGATACCGAAATCCTTTGAAATTAAACATATTTTGGGAGCGCCGGGTATAGATCCGCCTACCCTCAAGCTTGCATACTAGGGATGTTACGGAGCTTCGATTCCGATTCCGAAAGGTCGGAACTTCCGATTGATTTTGCGCCTGCGGTTCCGATTTCGGTTCCGATAAATTGAAATCGGAAGTTATAATCGGAGGTCGGAGCAATACCTATAGCAATGTCCAAACGATTTTATCAAATATATTGTTGAGTAGCGATGATGATGTACATTCGTCGAAAATGCAGTTTTGGACGCATTTTTAATATTGAAGAGTCTTCTTAATGAGTGTAATAGAGAAAAACGTATTCCTATCAGTGACGATCCTTTGTTATGGTGGAAAGTGAATACAAAATTTCAATCCCTAAACTCGATTACCCGCCAGTATTCATCTCACCAAGCTCAGTAGCAAGCGACCAACTTTTTAGTTGTGCTGGCCTAATCGTTGAGAAATATATTGGACGGAGATAAAGCTGCGAAGCTTTTGTTCTTTAAATACAATTTGCTTCTTTTGGAGTCACTTCATTTGATCTAATTTATTACTAGTACTGTTTAAGATTTAAGAAAATTCGATTATTTTTATTTTCAAAACCATGATAGGTAGGTGTATTGTTATGTAAGCAAATATAAATGAAATTGATGAATAATAATGATTGTAATTTTACTTAATAAGACCTGACCTTAACATATTTCTCTTCTGCCTGCCTTCGATTCCGAATTCGGTTCCGATAATGCGACCTCCGTAACATCCCTGTTGCAACTAAGCGAGCACTCTACCGTGTTGCTATGTACTTTTAGACGGTCGTGTCAAATTGTCATATCAGAATATAATGCTGAACAAGGCACTTCTATCTTCCCCTATTTGCATTTATTGCATCGCTTTGGTACCTAATTGTTGATCTACCGTCTTCATATTGTTTTTGCAGCTTAGACTTGCAACATTAAATTAACATAAAATTTTATGCAATTATTTCATTTTAAATTTTGTAACAAACTTAATTCATAAAGAGATTGCAAATATTTGTATAGTTTCGGTTCTTCACCAGGGAGAAAATTAATTATTTTATTTTATTATTTTAACTGAATTTGTGAAGATTTTTTTAGAACCAGAAAAGCAATTTTATGGATAGTATGACATATGTATCAAAGCGTGTTTTCTTTTAGTAAATGAAAATCAAAACCAACAATAAAATAAATAATTACAATAAAAAATTAACGATTTTATCGTTGTCGAGAAATAAGACTGAACATATTCATTTATTCAGACCACGGTATCTTGGCAACGTTCTCTTTGTGTGATCCCAACTTGTGTAGTTACGTTAGTGTTAATATTTATATCATTAGCCGTACACGTACACCCGTGAAAAATCAGGGAACATTAAATGGTTCGCGTCTTTGCTAAGCCCTAGTATTATAGCATATTTTTGACGGTCCACAGAGAGACAGTGGTAGCAATGTCGCTAGGGTACCGCGCTGGCAATTGCGCATCCGAGGTTCGCGTCCTGCTTTCAGCCGTGTAATTTCGTTTTTAACCGTGATTTTGAACGAAATTACGGACGTTACAGGATGTCACGGACAGATAGACGACGAAATTATTGTTTGATAAAGACTTTTTTATACATAACAGACTCATAAAACATCACGTGGACATTAGTTGTCTGTAGGTGCATCAATATATACATTGTAAAGTACAAACACAAGAATATACACAAATGAATTAATTGCATAAATCTTAAAAACTGAAGAAAAATCAACAACACAAGAAACAATATAAAATTACCAAAATCAAAATAAATCTCTTCTATTTAATAAAATTTTATGTATGTATGTAATAATCATAGTCCACGGTCGATCTTAGGAATGACTGTCCGGGAAATGTTATCTACACCTACACGCATATCCAATCAATCAATTCAATACAAGTTTCCTTACAAAGTTACTCAATTACACAGGTGTCCCTAAAATTAATGTCATCTCTCGGAGAGGACGATGTGCCAACTCATGACTGACCAGTTAAATTGTGACCTCACCGGGAATCGAACCCGGAACACTCTGTGTGAGAAGCCAGTGTCATATCCACTGCGCTACGAGGAAGTACATTGCATTAAATGTTTTTCCTTATATTTGCTGTATAGGTACTGGCTTGTTATTTATTTTATGTTATGGTTTATTAGAGCTGACTTAGTGCTTTTGTAAAAAGCACTAAGGAGGGTTAATAATAAACAAATTATTAAAATGAAGAGCAGATAGGCCTAATGTACACTGTGTACATACTCGCACATTATACATAATTGTGGTACAGCTTGATAATTGAAATGCGGGAGTGGATAAGAGTGTGATGCACGAATTCTAGGAAAATCTCGTTTCACGAGGATTCAATTAGCGCGTTCAACCTGCGCGACACTATTTCCCATTTTAGATTGCTGATTAATCTAATAATCAAAAATATACTTTGTTTTCAACATTTATTTGTAGGAAAAAAGTATATTCTTATTATTTATATTAATAATGTAATTGCAAAATCATTTTGCTGACATGGTCTGCCATCTCCGAATACGGAGAAGGCAGACATACAAACACCACCTATAACATCCTCCCTCCTATCCATACTAGCCCCGCCAAGCAACCACTTTCACTTTTCGCCTACCCCTCCCCATGTAGTAGATAACACGTCTTCTAATCTGAAGAGTTAGTAAGTATATCACTGAAGATGATGCAGTAAGCATCGAATACGTTTTAATTTTTTTATTAAAATGTCATTGAGTGAAGTAAACAACGTTGTGTTTTACTCATTGATTAATCAGTTAACGCTGTTGTCATTTGCAATCCCCCTTTTCATAGGTGTAGTGGAGACATTTTACTGATAGATAATAGAATATGGAAAGAAAAGCTGAAATTTAGACGAGGGAATGACAAAATGAAAGTCAAACTATAATTTACACTATAAGCTTTGTACTAGCCATGTGTTGAATTATCTTGTCAACGCTACAGATTCGAGAGGAACAGTCACTCTCATTAACATGTTTAATTAAATATTTACTAACATGTTCAAAAACAGCAAAATAATTTTGTGGGGACATTATTAATATAATTAATTAAAATGAACTTTGTTTTCACCACTTTTATATTGAAAAATATCATCATGTTTCAGAGCCCATGGCTCCTTCGTCACGATATTATGATATACTAACAAATTAAATTCAAAAATAGAAATTCAAATTCAATTCACAGCTTAATAAATTAAAAAAATTGGAAATAAGAAAGGGTGTTAATAGTAAATTGAATATTATAAATAACCAGGTCCTATTTACAAAAAGTTATATTAAATTTATTTTCATGTTAAATGGGTAGGTACTTCATCATTATTCATTTTCCATATATATATTTTTTATATTTTGATTGTCTATACTTCGATTTTTTAATTAAATTTATTAGTATACAATTGTATCCTGACGAAGAGGGCATGGGCTCTGAAACGTGTTGATTTTTTTCAATACAAAAGTGGTAAAAACCAACTTCATTTTTACTCCCTTTCTTTTAACTCGTAGCGTCTGTTTGTTTGCTTGTCTGACGAAAAAACTTTGGATCGATTTTTAACCCTTTTCCCGTGATCCAATCGAGTTGAAATTTTGCAAGCAGACTCGTGGCGACGATAAAAATGATCTATCAAATTTTCTTTAAAAAAATTAATAATTATAGTATAATTTTGGATTTTTAGAAATTTTAATGTTTTTTTTTCAAATTGGAATAATTACAGAAAAGTTTGCGGCGGCCTGATGACGTCATGGAATATTTAAAATTTGAATTACTCCGTCGGTATAATAGGTACTTCACTACGAATTTCGATAATTTATGACATTTGGTTCACAGATGACAGCAAAATTCGGTTTTTTGGGAAGAAATCAAATAATAATTTATTTCTTTTAGATTTTTGCTACATTACTCAAATCTGATTCAGACGATTTTAAATCATTTGACGCTGAAAATTCATAAGGTATGATATTGCTGATAATTAAATCTATCAAAATCTTGATTAAATTGACTGACAAATGTTTTAGAATTTAATCTTCAAAGCATGAAGTGACTTATAAAAGCTATAAACATCTGGCATTTTAGAAATATATTAAATTCCTGTAAGTTTAGTGTTATGTTATATGTTTTAATTCGTCTTTAATTGTTAAGATTTTCATTCGCCAAAAGGAATGTAAGAGGAAGTAAAGCGAAAAGAAAATTCAAATGGAGATAAAGAGATATTTTTAGAGATTTTTGATATAGAAATTTTTCTAGACATGTTTCATTTTCAGTCAATCAATTATTTAATTACATGATGGTAAACTTAATTCACAAAGGGAGTAATATAAAAACTTGGTTTTTATGGTTTGGTTTTTATTAATTACTTATATTAATAATGTCACCACAAAATTATTTACTATTGTTGGGATCTTGTGCCAAACAAGACAATAAAAAAGAGAATGGCCCTTGTATCGATTATTATTATATTCGATTTACGCGATTCCGCTTAACGCGAGGTGGTTGCAGGTTGATTTAATCGCGATGAACGGGGTTTTCCCGTATGGTAATTGTTTAGAAATTACTGGTAGGATTATTTGTTTTCCACCGCAGCCGGCCAGCGCGTGACGGTGGTGGTGTAATTGCAATAATTGAAGGTTAGGGATCACCTCCAAGGACAAGAGAACAATTAAATTACACGGCCGCGTTAATGGCAGCCGGTGCAGCAGCCATTACTATGCTCCGGGCGTAGCGGGCAGCACGTCTCGCGCCTGGCGAAGCGTGAAAACGAACGAATCCATTCGAATTATCGCATTTAGTAAAAGAGCCATTATACTTAATGAGAGGAAACGTGGAAGGTGCGTCAACATGGCCGGACACGAATGCATTTTATTTATTTGTTTGATACTGGTACAATACAATAATATCCATACATAATTTGGTTTATTTTACATAGCATAACCACCAAACATAATAATTTCGCTGTCTGTCCCCGTAACTTCGTATAACGTCCGTAATATCGTTCGAATTCACGGCTAAGAAAAAACGAAATTAAACGGCTGGAGATGGGGCTTGAACCCCGGGCCAGCATACCCGAAGGCGGCAACGATAGAGGTGTTGCTATCGCCGAGTCTGCAAACTATAGGACTTAGCAAAGACGCGAACCATTCCACCAGGGAATGGTTCGCGTCCACTATTCGCCAGGGTTTAGGGTACCTTTAACCGCCGGCAGGGAAATATAAAAAAATCAAATATTTTGATAAAAGTCGTTATTTCTATTTCATGGTTGTCGGGTATAAATAAGTAAATACTTATTCTTTAGGAACCGGCATGTAAAAATACCGTAATTTTGACGGGTTATAGCTAGTATATATTATAAACAGTATTTATGAAAATGCACCACATTATGGGGTCAGATCTCATTGGTTTGGGCTAACAGAACGATATTTTGACCGCTATTGTATAACATTGTACACTTCGTCAATTTTGACGTGACAATGAATATTTTTAAATTTGGTAGAAATCAGTTTGTATCACACATATCTACTATTTCGTCCAAAGTATGCAATTAAAGCCAATATTTCCGCTATAATTATATAAATATTGACATTTACAGTTATGAACATCTTGACAGCTTTCAAGGAAACTTTACGTGTGCAAAAATACGTACATATATTTTGGAAGAAAAAAATTTTTTTACATATTTTCCTGACAATATAATCATCGTATATACGTAGTATGATCTAAATAATTTGATTATATGTGTGATAGGAATATTACGATAATATTTAATTCGCTTTTTTTTCAAAATACGAGTTTATCTACAACTCATGCTTCAATCTTCTTACTGCACACGCCTGATAAGTACGTCCCACCTATAAATGTGCTGCGATAACAATTACCAATTATAAAAATACATTGTTATTATGAGAATAGGAGGATAAGTATATTTATTGGAACGAAGTTCCTTAACGCGACTTGCGGTAAGAGTTGATAAAAAAAACCATCATATAAGGAAAAAGCGTTATGCCCCCTCCATGTGACTTTCTCTTTCTATTATATACGAGTGTGTGTGTGCGTGCGTGTATCAAGATTCGAGTAGACGAGTATCGTGCGCGACAGATTATATAACCTCAATACTGAACGCGTGGATTTTTTTTTAAAACTGATTTGTTATTTGATTTTGTTTTAAATCATACGTGAGTTACATCGTCTCATTATTGCAACTTTGCAATGAAAATTCGAGAAATGGAAACTGCAACAGGTATGTGTAATACAAACTTAGAAAAGTAAGTTGATAAAATTGTATATTTTGATGTAAGTATTCTTTACTGTTTATGTACGTTTAATGTGATTCGAATGTTTATTATTTACATACATTACAGACAGAAATCAAAAGGAGTGTCGAAGGAGAAAAAAAATCGAAAAACAACTTCATAGTGCGAAAAAAATACCCAAAAACAAACGCTAAATGCCAACAATACGCATGATTACAGTATTAAAGAATAAGTGATTTAAGAGAAGAAAATATTTTGAAAGGATTCTAAAAAATTATCCAGTTTTAATAAACACATTGAGATTAATAAGATTTTCAATAAAATAAAAGTATAACATTGTATACTTTTATTTTATTGAAAATCTTATTATGATTATGCGCAATCCGCCATTTTAGTTGAAACACTATGTACCCATCACCGTGTCTTTGAACTGTTGTCATAGACACAATGCAATGTTTACCAAGGATTGACGTCACGTAGAAGAAATTACAGCTGCGGGCGTTTTGGCGCGAAATTAAAAATAGGTAGATGAAAATGCAATTATTTGCGTAAAATCTTAGATTATTACTGAAATAATGTTATTTTCGGTAACAGTAGATGTGTACACCTACATTATGGAAGAATATTTCAAAATCTGTCATCATGCTTATTCCGGCAGAATCAAAAAATATACAACAAATATAAACAATCTAGATCTCCATATGGAATAACATTCAGTATTGAAGTAAAAGCGTAAGGAACTTTGTTCCTGACGGGGGTCCCCCGACCGCACACGTAATTTTTATCAGTGTATGTACACTACATGGCAGGGGGTCTTGTCTATCTTGGATTTTAAACACTCGACTTTTTCTTTCTTTTCTTCACACGTACAAAAATAGGATATTGTGTTGTTTTCCTGAGAATATGGGAAATATTATGAAACAAGTCACAGCATAATAAAAAGCGCGAGTTAATCGTCGACCGAGTGTCTCTTGTCTGCAAATGTGTTCGACTTGCGAGATAGATTTATTAGAGTGATAAATACACCAAAATCTTGTGACAAACTTGTAAAAATCTCATTTTAAACTGGGTGACAATATAAGACAATATTGTGTCTCCCTGTTGGATGACCGAATTAAATAAAATAAAAATAAAATAAGATCTGTCAATTAAAAAATTACAAAACTACGAATTAATTGTATTTTTTATATGTATGTTCTAAGAATACAATTAATGGATTTTGTCCACAGAGGAGGGATAATCATTGATTAATTAAGATAAATTGTAGAAGGCTCACATAGACGAATCTATTAACATATATGGAAGTCTTTGTAAGATGGCCACAGAGTTTATGACCTGCATTAGCTGTGTTCATTTTACATAGTACAGCGTTCATGATTCCACACTAAGAATGTGTGCCCTTGTGGCTACCCTATAAAGATTGCCACACACGTTTCGTCTCGGAGACTTCGCATTACAATACACCGAATGAAAAATACATAAACACTCGCGCTCATTTAACGAGTGATTACATACAAATCAACTGTATACCGTCTGGAGGCTTGAGATATCCGAGCACCGACTGTTGTTGGCCTTGGCAGTAGGCACGCAAGGAATAAAAATAATGTTTGCAATTTGGTTGGGACTCGAAGCGGCGCGCGCTCCGCAGTCGAGTAATTAGGTACATGTTTATTCGCGTGAACGCGCGCAAACCTTACACATCTGTGCTGGGCTAGTGTTCTTCAAACTTTTTACTAAAACGACACACCAAGCATCGACATATTAGGTCCTTACATATGAAATTGGCGTTTTGCCGTACTGGCAAATTTGATCTCAAACATCTTCTCTTTGGTTAGGAATTCCAAATCCAAATTTATACAGCTATTTACTCATGTATTTGTGTTTTGAAAATTATAATTCATTTGTTTTTTCCTCAATTGTTTTTTTCTTTGCGTCACTCAGTTTACAAAATGAAAAACTTGAAATATCGCGTTATTTACGAGTACGAGTTCCACCGTGGCACCAGTGCTGCAGAAACGGCTCGAAGGATTAATGATGTGTATGGCGACGGTGCCGCAAAAGAAAACACAGTGCGTTTTTGGTTCCAACGTTTTCGTTCTGGAAATTTCGACCTGCGGAACAAGCCCCGTGGACGGCCGGAGACCAAAGTTGATAATGAAGAATTGAAGGCTATTTATTTATTTATTTATTTGTTTACGCCCATTAGGCTTTTACATAAAGAGTATAAAATAAATTTCAAAAAGCACATACATTAAAAGTTTCAGGAATAGCACCAAATCATGAGTATAAAAATTAAAAATGTAGAGTAGGTAATGAGCAGCAATGCGTATAGGCTTTTACATAAAAAAATATATCATAAAATTAAAAAGAACATACATTAAACAATATAAATTACAAGTAGCAAATTATTAAAAGTACCAGGAATGGCACCAAAACATGTGTACAGAAATTAAAAATATAAAGTACAAAGCGGCAATGTGTACGAAAAATATATATTACCCACCATTACATATTAACAGCTGAAGTCAGTAACGAAGCAGTATTGCCTCTTTAAGTGTGAACTTTACTTTCTCCAGACTGTCGACGAAAATGTCAATCATGCAACCATATTCATTACAAGTTCCCAATATTCTGTGTATCACAGAATTTGATTGATAGTAGTATTGCAATTGTTGCGATGGAATGTGACAATTTGTCGAGTTCTATGTGTGGAAGGGATATTATAATCGATACATGCTACAAGGTCAGGGCTGTCCAACATATTGTTTACAATTTTGTAAAGAAGAACTATATCATAAATTTTTCTTCTATCATATAATGTGAGTAAATTTAGTCTCTTCAATATGTAATTGTATTCTATGTTTTGTATTGGTATGCTTAACTTGTAGTTAATGTATTTGAGAAATTTGCGTTGGACACGCTCAATACTGTCTATATGCCCATTATAATATGGAGACCAAACTGATGAGCAATATTCTAATTGGCTCCGGACAAGAGACATGTATAACATTTTAATACTTTCAATTGATTGAAATGGGCGTGATGTCCTTAAAATAAATCCCAGCAATTTTAGAGACTTACAAGTTATCGCATTAATATGATTAGTAAAAGTAAGTTTCGAGTCGAATAATACCCCAAGTCTCGAATACAGTCAACATTTTCTAGTTTGGTGTTACATAGAGAGTATTCAAAATTTATTTTTGATTTTAATCTAGTAAATGATATAATTTTGCATTTATTTAAATTTAAGTACAATTTATTCGTTTCACACCATACTGAAAGAGAATTTAGGTTTTGCTGTAATATGTTGCAGTCATAAATGTTGGTTACTGATTTAAAGATTTTTAGATCATCTGCAAACAGCAAATATTCAATGTCATTAAATATTGTTGAAATGTCATTCACAAATAATAGAAATAGTATTGGTCCAAGATGCGATCCCTGTGGTACACCACTAGTAGCATGGAAACATTCTGATACATATGAATATATTTTTACCCTTTGCCTTCTTTCACTCAGATAGCTCGTTAACCAAGAAAGTATTTGTCCACCAAATCCTAATTTCCTATATTGTGGAAGCGGATCCATCGCAAACCACATCCGAGTTAGCTGCAGGCTGCGGTGTTAGTGATAAAACTGTTTTAATACACTTGAAGCAAATTGGTAAGGTGAAAAAGCTTGAAAGGTGGGTACCTCACGAATTGAGTGAAGCAAATCAACAAACGCGCGTTGACTGCTGCGTTGCATTACTCAACCGGCACAATAATGAAGGGATTTTAAATCGAATGATGTGATGTGATGAAAAGTGGATCCTGTACGATACGAACCATGCCCCAAGCGAAAATTGACTCCAAAAAAGTTACTTGTGAGCGTTTGGTGGACTAGTGCTGGTGTCGTTCACTACAGCTTTCTTAAATCTGGCCAGACGATTACGGCAGATGACTATTGTCAGCAACTGCAAACCATGATGGAAAAGCTAGCTGCTAAACAATCGAGGCTGGTTAATCGCTCTAGGCCACTGCTGCTTCATGATAACGCTAGACCACACACTGCACAACAGACGGCTACCAAATTAGAGGAGCTTCAATTGGAATGTCTAAGATCCACCGTACTCTCCGGACCTTGCCCCAACAGATTACCATTTTTTTCGAAATTTGGATAACTTCTTGCAAAGGAAAAAATTCAACTCCGATGGGGCAGTCCAAACCGCCTTCAAAGATTTTATTGATTCCCGTCCGAATGGTTTTATTAGTAAAGGGATCGATGAACTACCTATGAGATGGCAAAAGTGCATAGATAGCAATGGTACATACTTTGATTAAATAAGTAGCTTGTTGGTCTTGTGGTTAGGACACTGGCCTCGTGATCCAAAGGTTGCGGGTTCGATCCTCACTCCAGACTAGCAAGTTAGTCCTATTTTCATAGTACAAGCGCTTAGCTTAGTTTGAAAATAGTAAGAATATTGATGTGACACGTATTCCGTGTTCACATCTCTATTTCTTTTAAAAAAAAAAAAAAAAAATATATATATATTATAATAAAAAAAAATCGGCTTTATGTTCCTCCCATACTAAACGCCAATTTCATATGTAAGGACCTAATATTATAAAAATAGCGCGCAGCTTCGGCATAAAACGCAGATCGCGGCAATTCGGCGGCAGAGCACGGGTAAAATGAATATAGGAATAGGTAGTAGAAAATAGACAATAATTTAAAAACAGGCAGGACGGGCCATACATTCCATGCATAATGGTATTACAAAATCATTGTCATCAAATACTTCTTCAAATCATCAATTACATTTTACTCAACACACACGCGCCGTCTGCGCGCGCAACATCAAAACCGTTTCAATATAAGCCGTTCACATCCACACTGCAATGTATGTACACCAGAATGTACAAAGGCACAAAATCACACAAGGAGGCCGTTCTGTTGTCATATCAATAATCACATTGTTAATTGCAATAAAAGGTTATTTTTGAATTTCGGTTGGCAGTCTGAAAATGCGTGAATATTCCCTTGCAAATGGAGGGTATTGTATGTTCTAATAAATCGTGATATTGGAGAGAAATAACCGATATTCGTGTTGAAAAAAATAAGTGAAAGATATTTGGGTATGTGGTGATTCTAATGGGAACTGCCAATCGAATTTCGCAAAGAACATTTTGCACATCGAGATATAAAGTGTAATTTGTAAGTGAGGAGTGGATTGGATAAAGGGAGGGATTGAAATGACGCCATTGTTTACGTATACGAAAGAAGAAGAATTATGCAAAATTTGGGTCAAATCCGCCATTGGTGGAGATTTTCAATAAATCCCTTTTATACTCACAAATTTTTCCTCAAATCATTTTATCTATACTGAATGTAATGAGGTAAACTTTGTAAGGATGTAGGAGGTAATCTCAGAAACTACTCATCCGATTTCAAAAATTCTTTCATCAAAATTTAGAATGGTGGACATGGGCTATATATTATCCCGTTAAAATTAAAGGACTTTTCATGGTGACCTATTTTAAAACTAAAGCTGCCTTAACGGTAAGAGATATTTAAATACTTACACAGCTAATTTAAAATAAATTAGGAATCAATTAAAATAATTGTTTGTACGAAACGGTTCGTCGAAATCACGAATATTGTAAAAAAAAGATAATTTTTCAACGATTCTCGCTGTTGCTATTGATAGATATATTTTTTGACATATCTCTTACCTTTTTAATCTTTCCTTAATTTTTATTACCGCTATCTTATTATTTGAGTTTTTGACGGAATGTGACACTTTTTTGATTTTCTTTAACATTGCGTAACTTTATTTTTTTAAATATATTTTTTCCTTGGCTATTGTAATTAAAGTATCGTCATGCAATCTAGAAAAAACATTTAATTCATTTAAGTTTTTGGTTATATTTGTATTATTGTTCAACTTAATTAATGAAATATATGACACGCTTGATAATATGTACAGAGGTAAACTAGTTCTTTAAAGATAGTTTTCTTCCTACTTTCTTTTCTTCCTTTTAGGAGAGTGAAATAAGTCACAGAGGAAGAATGTCGCCCCTCATGATTGTCTAGTCTAAGTCACATTTATACTGCAGTTAAAGTATTTATTATTGAATAATTAAATCTCCTAGTAAACAGGACGCATTTTTTACAATAGACATATTTTTAAAAAATTTGTTCCAAACTCTTCAATAAAAACGTCTTCTTGTAATAAAGCGCGACTTATTACTGAGATATTATACTTTTTAAGAATGTTTAGTTTGTTCTTTTCATATTCGGTTCGTAATTTACAAATACCTAAATATGACAATTTAGTTTTCTGTCTGTCGGTCCGTAACTTGCTGTATTTACAACATTAAACAATTAGAATCACAAGGGTCGAAATTACACGGTCTTGACATTTTTATGTTATTATTACATCACGTTTAAGGTTCGAGCGAATAAAGTCAATTAAAAAAAAACGTTTCCCGTGATTTCTCACGGGTGTACCTATGACTAGTTTTTTTTAAACAAGGCACCAGGCATAGTGCCAAATTGCGGACAAGGAATTTACGTTAGTTCGTGTGTATTTATTTCGTGGTGTCTGTGTGGTGTGGTTCTACGGGGTCTGTGGTAAAACTGAAGGAAATTTGGCGGCGTACTAGGGGGGTCGCGGCTCACAGTTTGAAAGGCACCGCGCCAGACAAACACGAGCGTCGCGGCGGCAGACGACCCGTCCCGACACGTCACAGATAAACAAGTGCAGACACCACCGGAAGAGGCGGACGAATTGGAGCGCACCTCGCGACGCGTCGAGGCGTCCACCTGAACGCGCCGCACGGGGCGGTGCGTGCCCGGCCGGCGGCTGATATTTATTCCAGCTTATCGCGGCAACAAATAAATAAAGAACACGCCACGCTCCATGACCACTCGCTAAAGGTGACACACTTCAGCCGGGCATAAACATGTCAAGCACGACCTTACGGCTGACCTCACGTTCGCAATTCAAAGTATCGCTGCCACGCGATACCTATTATTCGCTACATGTCAACACACACTCATTTCACAATGGAGAAGTTTACTATTTTTTTTTCAATGAATGGAAGCGAAAATTTGAGTCAAATTAAACAAAAGTCTGAAAGTAAAAAAAGATATCTCAAAAACTAACAATGTTATAAAATTTTAAATTTGCGTTTTGCATTAATAATTTTGTTCCGTCCGTTGGAGTCGCGTGACGTCATCTCCCGTACCCGGTATACATCGCGGCTCGTGTTCCGGCGCCCGGCTATGCGGACGCGTGACGTCACAGGTCACAGGCAAGTTGGAGGTCAATCATTCCGCGCTAAAATACACTAAATTTAATATTTTTTCTCCGTTATTTATTGACAGATTTCAACATTTTTTTCACCAATTCATTAGTTTCGGTCTATATTTGAATTAAATGTCACAATATATCGGGGTATTGAAAGCCAAAATGGCGTAAGTGATTATTTTGAACTTTACAGGAGAGCAAAACAAAATTTAGTCAAGCTGATTTTGTCAATGTTTCTTTTATTATTAACCGATTTCCATATTTATATATCCAAAACACATATGGAAATCGTTAAATAATAAAAGAAATATTGACAAAATCAGATTGACCAAATATTCTTTTGCACTCCTCTAAAGTTAGAAATAATCATTTACGCCCTTTTGGCTTTCTACCCTCGATATTATATTATCAGCACTACGAAGCTTCTCCATTGTGCTGTCGTTTTTAATTACCTATAAATCTCTAATTATAAAATCAAGGTCTTCAAAATTGGTTGGAGATAGGTATATGGTGCATGCACAAAATCTGATTCTCACGAAAATAGATGTTTTCTCTACTTGAGTTAATGAATATATTATATATTATTTTTCTCAAGTATCGCGTGTCTGAACTTCTCGTCGACAGGCAAAGTATTAATAATAGTTTACAGTATAGACGAAAGAATTCTCGGATGACTCAATGATCCAAAATCCTATAGAGAAACGGCCTAGACGAAAGCAACGCCCAGAACCGAAGAAGATACATAGCCTGAGAATGAGAATATCCAACCCAACAGCCGATCTAGGCAACGAGTTGGGAGAGTGCAAGGAAGAAGAAAGAATAAGTTTAATACTTCACCTGTCGACGAGAGGTTCTGTCACTCTCGAAACTCGAGTAGAACAATATACTTTTAAACTCAAGTTAATAATGTTTTATAAAAATCAGTTTTAATGATCACAATGAAAGTAAACGCCGATTCCAACAATAATATAAAATATATTATATTTAAACGCTTATGAAATCGATATGTAGGTGTACTTTCTTAAATTAATGATATTTTTTCTGCTGCCAAGAAAATTTTTGACGTGACGGGGTAACTGTCAATTATTAATTCATAGGTTAGGATGTGTTAAACTCAAGCAAATAGAAAGCTTCAGTGTTATTTTTATGCGTTTATATCCCAATATCTTCTTGTGCGTAATACAATTTTAAAGGAAGCTTACATATTACATTAGAGTGTCGGTTTACTTCGAAATATACAAATTCAGTGGATACGTTTTTTGGTTCTGAAGTAACATTCTTCAAATTTAAAATACTGTCGTGAAGTTCTAAAATGATAAGGACTGTAGATAATCGAATAATAATAATAATAGATAATAATAACAATCTGGACGTTTTAGAATGCGTTAGAAAGAACTGGAAAGATCTGGAGTACACAAGATTATACCAAAACACGACCGGAGATTGAAGTTCATACCTGCGTGCGAGGAGTGTTCTAGCAGCGATAGGTGCGATAGAAACAGCGAAATAAAGTGTTCCACAGGCAAATGGAAGATACTCGAGTGACGGTTAGTGCGAATTACATGGTGTTACAGTTGTTTACAGTTTGTTACGACGAGTGTCTCATAACGTTTTCCTCTGTAATGAAGGTCGGTAATTATTTAAATATGTAATGTCTTTCAAATCCGCTCTAGAACGGTTTCAACACGAGTAAATACATAAATACTCGTGCGGCGAGCGCGCGACTAACGGAAGCAAGGTATGCGATGCAATTATAATTAAGTCGAGGTGTACGCGCCGACCACGTGACTTGATCATTACAAAAACGATAGTTAATGGACAAGCGATGGCCAGGCAAGAGTCAAAAGAGGGATGCGATGGCAAAGCCTACAGTTGAAATAAACCCGATGACAAGCCGCAAATGCCAAGCGACTTTCGCTCTAATTCGGCGACCAACTCGACATATTTCCCGGTTAAACTCGTAAAATTCCATGTACCGATTTTAAGCATCTCTTTGGGTATGTTACACTGTGCCAGATCAGGCAGGAAAGTGAAATAGATAAAAGAATCGGAGCTGCACACAGCGTTTTTCGTTCTCTTTATAATGCGGTGATAAAAAATTCGAGCTAAGATGTCAAGACAAAACTGATCGTTTTAAATCTGTGTACAGGCTCACCCTAATATATATAACCATCAAATTTGGATTCTCACTGAGAGAGTGAAAGCAAGGATCCAGGCTGCCGAGAGTGAGAATTTCAATTCAATTTCAATTTCAATTTTTATTTATTACATAATATGTACATTACAAACTTTATGTTTAATGCATACATATTATGAATTTATATCTAAAAATATACATATACACATATATATACATACATACACATATACTTACATATATACATACACACATACATATTGTATATTAAAATAACAATTTATTATTAACCAATTAAAAGTGACCTGTACAATCTGGTTAGAGGTGTAGGAGAATCCTGCTTCGGAAAATCCCCTCAGACACATGGAATATTGTTCAGCATAGCTGTAGCTTTTCCAACAGGCATAACCATCGGCAGGTTGGTCCTGTACTCCCTTACTCCTACAGGGAGAGAAATCACAAATGAGGTGGCTAGGAGATGTGCTAAGAATGCCAGAGGAACGAATACCAAGAAGTATCTTCTTAGCAACCCCTGAAGGAAAATGACCGGTGAGTCGCCCCAGATTAAACTGGGAGAAGTAACAAAAAAGTGTAAGAAAACATAATGGGTCTTGACATACATACGGAAGCGGCACAAGACAGGGGAATATGGAAGCACCTTGTCGAGTCTTTGGGCCCCTGAAATAAATCTTTTATTTAGGCGAGGAGACTGGGACACGGTGGAAGTATGTCCCCCTTCGGATATATTTACGACACATTTACAATCCAGTGAAAGTATTTATTCTTGCATAATTAAATCCCTTGAAAAATGAGGATTGTGAGGTTACGTTTGCGCCAGAGCCCAGCTGTCAGATGAGACCGAAGAAATCGGACTTTGCAAATAAAGGCATTTACTTTGAGAAAGACACAAAGTGAAAATATACAAATCTTCTTATTTAAGTACGACTAACACCGAATACCGTCGTATATCTACGTCTCGTTAATTTTTTATTTTAATTTTCGTCTATTAAGTGTTGGGATAAAGATCTGACATCCTAATATTGATATTTTTCCGCTATATATTTACGTAGTTACAAGCACCCTTCCCCCCTCCTCCCCGTAACGATGTTTGGCTATTAGTTAAAAAGGGGGCTGGAATATTTATTTATTTTTACTGTACATGATCGGCTGACGCACCAGCAGGTAAATTCGCGTCATTGGTCGATGTCGAGTTATAATTGCGAAGACCACAAAACTGTTTATACAATGTAACACGGGCGCATGGCGCGGACATTAATTGTGAAGTCACCTGCGGCAGCCGCGGTGGCCGACGTTAATTAATTGAAAGCACTGTTACTCGAGCGCTCCAACATAATAAACCGTTTGTAGTAAAACTATTGAAGATTAATTAACATACTTATATTAGCTGCTAGCCGTACACCCGTGAAAAATCGCGGAATATGAAATGGTTGGCGTCTTTGCTAAGCCCTAGTGTATTTTTGACGGTCCACGGAGAGGCGGCGGTAGCAACATGCGTTAAGTGGCCGGTTCGGGTTCAAGCCGAAATCACCGATGTTACACGAAGTTACGGACAGACAGACAGACAGACAGACAGACAGACAGACAGACAACGAAATGATTATGTCGGATAACTCGTCAAAAATATCGTACTTTTACTATATATATTCGGCCGCGAGTTAAGGCTACGAGAACAGCGCCATCTAGCGTCTAGTGTTGATTAATGGACGTCTAGCTTACAGTTTACCTGGCACCTTGAATATATTTTGCAACACCGGCCCTTAGGATATTTTCAAGCAGCTCCTAGTAACAAAATACATTATTCTCAAGGCAACAGTATGCGTCACTAACGTTACCATGGGGCACAAATAATAATGAGGCGTATAAAACGAGGTACCAAAAAAGTATAAGTCTCTACGTAATAATGTCCGTCACTAACGCTACCAGATGGCTCAAATAATTGTGAGGTATGTTTTTTTTTAATTTTTTTTTTTATTATTATTATTTTATTTATTTATATTTATTTATTATATATTACACTAACAGGATAATAGGTACATGATACTCAGATAATAAACATTATATTGAAGACTATGCCCATTATCCCAATTACAAGTGTCTTCGTCACGCTCTAGTAACATGTATTTTTGCAATTAATTATATTTTACATGTACATTTATATATTATATATTTTGTGTTTGAGTGTAGTGCGATTAGTATTTAATGAATGATTGATTTAATGGATCTATAGGTTCCTGTCATCGTTTAGAAAATGGATGTTGTGTATGAGTGAGTTTTTGAACGAAGATGAGGTGTCTGCAAGAATATCAACATTAATGTTAGGGTCAGCACAATACAAATTATATGTGCGACACAACCTTGTGATGGGAGAAAAGTAACCGACATTATTAGTGTGCTGACTTATTCTGAAGAACTCCGGGGTTCTTATACGGTATAATATAATAATGATGTATAAGAAGCAAAAAAAGCATAATTCTCTGTTGAATAATGTCCATCACTTATCAAGAGGCTACGCCACTCTAGATAGCGCTGTTCTCACATTCTGAACTGTCGGCCGAAATGTATAATAAGAGTATGTCATTTTTGACGGGTTATAGCTAATAGGTGATAATATTATAATTGTGATAAAACTGGATACTAGACGTCATTTGAGCGTCGGGGAAAATTTTCGCGTACTTTGTGAAATCAATAAGTTAAAATAAATTTGTTAATCCAAAACGCATACGAAAATCGTTTAAATAATAAAAGAAATATTGACAAAATCAGATTGCTCAAACATTATTTTTCTCTCCTGTAAAGTTCGAAATAATCACTAACGCCCTTTTGGCTTTCTACCTCGATGTAGGAGGGCCATTTTTTGAGAAAAAAATACACCTAATGTTTACGACGACATATAGTCGCAGCTACAGGTTACGAAGGACCTACTGCGGAGGCATACAGTCGAAGTTATAGGTTACAAAGGACCTATTGCGGCGACATACAGTCGCAGTAGGAGTTACAAAGAACCTATTGCGCCGACATAATATTATAATCGCAGTAGGAGTTACAAAGGAAATTACTATGGCGATATATTGTAGCCAACCGAGTGCAAAGGATTAATACAGAATATTCATGCTTTTCGAAAACATTTCGAAAAATAGATTTTTAAATTTTTGCATTTTCTTAAGGTCTTAAGAATGTCTGGTAAAAATTTCAAGCAAAAATTTTTAAAAATAAAAAAGTTATAGCTGATAATAGTGGCATCCCTTGATTACGCGTCGCGCTACACGGTTAGCTTCTAGTCAAAATAGAAACTTAGACCTATTTCTATTATTTGTGAAGAGTGCTCTATAATATGAGAATTCTAAGCAAGGCGGAGGACTTATATTATGGACCTGGAATCGATGATTTTATGTAGATTGAAAAATTTCGCGATTTATTCATTGCTAAATTTTCAATTTTAAACACGTTTTACTCGAAACCATGTTTTGAAAATCGGTGATCAAAATATCTCGGCAACCACTGAACCGATCAACTTGAAATTTCTAGTGGTTATTCTATACATAATTATCTAGTCTTTGTTGTAGGATTTTTTTAAGTGACTTAGTTTTTTTATCGGCATAATAAACCCGAATTTTTCCCTAAAAACGCGATTTTAAATTCAAACGCCCGCCATTTTGTCAAAAATCTATATTTTCAAAGACCCCTACGTCAAAAACTAGACTAAATTATAGTGTCAATCTTGATTATCTTTTTTTTTTATTCTGATGATTACAGATGAAATGGAAGTGGTCACCGCGGAGGACCTTTTTTTCGACAGTCGACAGAACTCAAAAATTTTCCGAATTTTTTTTTACATATTCATAATTCATATTATAGGTTTTCTTAATAAAATTCTCAAAAATTGCCTATTCTCGCGCTTCGTAGGTAGGTATTCCTCCTCAAACATGGCGAGGAAGCATTATAGTGGGGGGAGTCATGGAGTGGAGAGAATCCGAACAATTGAAAATATACCGAATTGATCTGAAATCATCAAATAATGGGTTTGGGATAGCTGTTCACATTCCAGCACGGAAACTGCCCCAAAAATACGGTAAGAATAACCACAAGAATACTAAAAAATGAAATAGATGTGTTGAAATGGTCGTCAATGCTTGAGCGCTTGTGGAATGAAATTGATCGATAAATCTATAAGGGGCGTAGGAAGGTCATAAGAGAGAATGGATATTAGACAAGTATTGAAAAAAACTTATATTCATGTATATGCCAAATACGCTCAACAGATAGTATTTTTCTACTTTTTTTTATCATTCCATACGGAAGAATGTGTCTCGTTTTACGTTATTTCATTGTGCATGATACTATTTCGGAACGTAACTCTGACGTAAATCGAAATCCTAGGGCGTAAAGAGCGTGTTGACAAAAATGAGGACATTTACTCCGAAAACAAATGTCTGTAAACAAATGTATCGAAAAGTCTTGCGCGTTATCTTATTAAGAGGAAAATATGTAGCAACAAAGACAAAAAAAACAAAAAGTATTTTTACTTTAAATTAAGACACATTATAGAGATCTCAAGAATATTGGTCAAAATATAGATACATCTCTAGTCAACAAATATAGTACTCATTACCTACCAGCGCGACATCTATGCCATATATTTTCATGAGAATGACAAATGTCAACCATAGATGGCGATAGCGTAGTCTGTACTGAACAAGGGAAGCGAGGTACATGGTGGTCGATATGGGTGGAAACGCCCTGTGATTGACATAAACCAGTCAATGACAAGCCGTAAGCCTTGTAAAATTTCCACGCCTACTTTCCTTTCCATACCTACTTTCCATATAAAATAGCTTCGTCTCTGAGACATATAAAATGTATTGAAATGAGACTCGTTTCGTGTAAATAATTTGCGATGACATTCGTTTCAGATGTTTTCGTTTCAGAAAGCATATTTTCCAGCGTTTTTAAATGAAATATAAGGGAAGATTAAATTAATACACTTATCCAAGAATTCAAATCTCGAGAAAAGCTGGGTAATAAAACTAGTGAGAATGTTTTTTTAGAGGAAGAGAACTTTCAAATGAAATAAAACATAAAAATCGTAATTATGCTTTATTGGAAAAATAATTTTATGCCATTAGTGTTTAAATATGATCACGATATCATGATTTTCAAAATAAATTTGCTCATTAATTATGATAAATTATACTTATATTGATTTGATCATTCGCTTTAATGCAAGTCGAATAAAATGATGAAAACCTTGCAAAAATTAAAAAAATATTTTTACATGGTTTTAATTATTTTATTTGAGTTGTATTGAAGCGAATGAATTTTTCAAAATCGACACAAATTACTGTGACGATAGTTCAACTTTTTGCAAAAAGTAAGCCAGTAATATTGACAAAAATGCAAAGTTTGATATAGCAAACCTCCATAACTACTGATATTACATCATAGCTGTTTGAACATTTTCGACTCATCAAGGCAGGAATACACCTGTTAAGTTTTTGCTACTAGCTATGAGACACCCCGTATATTATATGACGTCTAGCAACTGCAATGGAGACAATGTATGCAAATTTATTTATTGGTTTCAATGATGCGGGAATTTGTGCGGGCTGTACTTGCGCCAATAGAATATTAGGCATCCGTGAATTATTAATTTCAAATGGTCGATCCATTCCGCGCGCGGGCGGGCGAGGGGTGGGGGGGGGCGCCACCAGAATATCTCACTGACGCATCTTCAACTTCCATCAATCACTTGTCGCATCATAAAAACGTACCTGCGTGATTCACGATTCTACCGTTGGAAGATGCATGATACGTCTTCAAAATCACACTGACCGCCGCGTCCCTGTAGTGTGTTCCACTTTCATCCAGTTAATACAAATAAAATATATCGGAGGAATAATGATATTACGGGTATACCAGCTATGTACCGTTTCGGCCGCTAGTTAAGGCTGTGAGAACAACGCTATCTAGCTTGGCGTAGCCACTTGGCAGCGTTAGCGACAGACATTGTTACATAGAGAATTATGGTTTTTTATCCTTTTTATATCTTGTCATTTGCGCCATCTAATTGCGTTAGTGACCGACATTGTTACACAGAGAATTACGCCCTTTTTGCTTTTATACCTCATTATTATTTGCGCAATATGATAGTGACGGACATTTTTATGTAGAGAATTATGCTTTTTATAACTCATTATTATTTTATAGCTCATCATTGTTTGCGCCACCTGGTATCGTTAGTGACAAACATTGTTACACAGAGAATTATGTATTTTGATTCTCATTGGTTTACGTAATCTTACCGATCTGTGTAATGTCCTCTATAATATCGACCGTGAACCGCCAATATCTATCTCCTTTTTCATAAACGTAAATTGTCAGTATTTCGTTATAGTATTAATTTAACAAATTATGTTATCTTCCCAAAAGTGATTGGACAAAGTTAGTCTAGTTTTCCCATCGAAAAAGTGTTGTCCCAATAAAAAAACATATAATGAGCGCGAAGAATTAAAATTTAATAAGTGTAATTGAACAATTTCTTGCAACTGATATCCACACACATCGTAACAATTATTCCCCCATAATGTTAGGAGACGAATTATATAACATTGTACGCCGTACATTGCCGTTACGATATCCCGAAACAAATTAGCCAGAACGTACTTATTTATGTACGCGTAAAGTTTCTACGCGAAATTTCAAGACGTCTGTCAAACGCCATCATGTCAAAGTTTACGAAGTGTACAGTGTTGTAGGAGAGCCACTCGGAAAGTAACGTCGAGAGCTACTCTGTTTGGCTATAAAAATTAAACCAGCGTGAGATACAAATATTTCATTGTACACATCGTAAAATTACGTATTTTCTTTATTTTTCCACATGGTCGACATTTAAATTTAAGCATTTGTCTTAACGTTTTAAATGAAATTTTGAAATTCCTTCTTCTTGAACCTTTGCCACCTGGAAACGTATCCAACCTGTCGCGGAGTTTTCTTCTTCATCATCATTAGCGAAAGGTTGGGACCCGAGCCACTTCATCGTGTGAGTGGAAATATGGAAATCATTTGGAACCGAGTTTGGCCTATACGGGGGTCGATCAAAAGTGTTCCATCGAAACGAGCTCGAAATGTCTTCTGTACGCCGAACCCTGTTAGAGCAAGCCTTGTCGAGCAAAAACCCGACACAAGATGCCAGAAGACCACGGCGTTTGTTTTGGGGGCTCTTCTTAGCTCTTCAGTCTCACCTGGGTCCCAAGTCCCAACACTTCGCTGATGACTGTGGCAGTTCGACTATGTTCCCTGGCGGCAGAGTTTAATGAAGAAAAAATTTCAAAATTGTTTAAACGACAAGTGTTTAAATTTAAATGGCAACTGCCTACGTGGAAAAATAAAGAAAATATGAAGTTTTAAAATACTTAAAATAACATATATGTACATTAGGCTGTCCCGATAAATTTTTTTTGGCTTACCCTAACACCTCTGACCTCTCAAAATTTGCGTAATTGAATGTAGAGTACCAAAATAATTTTAAAAATAAAATAAAAATATATCTTTAGGGTTCTACCGATCTACAAAGTTTTGAAAAATTGTCATTTTAATGTTGATATTTCGCTATCCTCAATTTTGACTCCTGAACTAAATACAAAAAAATATTTACTTTTTGTTCTATTTAGGTGCAAATCATACAAGACGTTTCGATTTGCATGCAACAACACGTTACCAGCGACTTAGAATTTGCTAGGTTTCAACCTGCAAATACCCTCAAGATTTATACCTGTTTTGGGGACTTTATTGACTTGACTCGTGAGTGTTTTCTTCGTAACCAAAATAACTTTTATGCCATAAAAGTACCATTGCGATTGTTACAGTGTTAAAAGCGGATTTTGTGATTTTTAAATAAGAAGTTCGAGGCGTACGTACTCAGACTACTTATGCTATGTTCGGACCATACAAGGAACTTGACAATCAGCAGCTATCAACTATAAGGGATGTCATTTAATTTATTTTATTTGTCAAGAACGACCTGAAATTTAGGTATAATGGAAAAGATCCATCCAAATCAGATATATTTGTAATTGTTTCTGAAGAGATCAACAATATTTGGACAAAAACTTCGATTCCAATTGTAACTAAGGAACGGGTTATTTAATTAATGATATCCAATTTCGAAAAATATCTCAGTTTGAAAAGATACCCCAAAAGCAAACGAAATTTTAGTTTTGAAATGTTTTTTAAAGTCATCTGAGAAGCTCTTTGACGTTTCTGCTTGTAAATGCACTTCATTTGAATCTTGTTCGTGTTTAAAACCTATGAAAGTTTACATCAATGAGATAAGTTTTTGTTGAATCAAATAAATGATAGGAAAATGGTTATAAGCGGTTTTGATAAGAAAGAAACGGCTAGATTAATGAAACAACAGCAGAGATAAATTGAAGAGTCAATAAACGTAAAAAATAAGTCATGTTCTACTCAAGAAACCGATTCTGTCTCAGCAAATTGTGATAAAGATTCAGTGCGTGAATCTTCCCCATAAAATTATCCGATAACAGAGAAATTCCCCGGCAAACACGCCCTCGACAGAGACACCATCGACTTCAATGGTGAATTGGAATACATTGCCGTTGCCAACAGTTGCTAAAGTCTGTGATAGATATGGTTTATCGACGCGATCTGCTGCTGCTGTTGCTTCTGCAGTTTCTACCGAAGATTTAACTCTGGTTATTGATAAAAATGAGATCTACAGAGATGTATCTAAAGCCCGGAAGCTTCAAAAGATATTGGAGGTATTGTTATAAAAAGCATTTACTTTAATGGACGAAAAGACCATCGCAAAGAAGTTTTAGAAGACCATATCTCAATTTTAGCAAAACCTGGATCAATTTATTTGGGACACACAATACCAAAAGATATGGCACTGCAAAGGGAATTCTTACTTCGATCACAACTCTAGTAGAGGGTCGAGGTTGGAATTTAGATGACGTGATTTGCGTTGAGTGTGACGGAACTGCAACTTTGGATTGTGATTCAATATTTAGAGGAGTATTTAAAGAGACCGTTACAATGGTGTGTTTGTATGCTGCATGTCAATAAGTTACCCCTTCGTCATTTATTCTTGACCTTAGATGGTTGCACTTCGGGTCCCAGAGAATATAACAGACGCCTCACAAAGTGTAGCTGACGTTACTTCTAGAGATGGCTTTATTAGAACCAGGATGAAATCTCGAGCAGAAATGCCAAATTTTGGACACAAAAATAAGTTAAAATTTTTAGTTTTTGTCATTGATTATAATCAATATTTTGTTTATTTTATTTTCTTGTGCTCTATTTCATTAATTTCAATAATGAAATACCTTTTAAAGTTGATTTTTTTATTATTTTAGGCAAACGGTTTAACTCTATAAAAACGTAGAATATACAAAACTTCAAAGCTCCGTAGGACTCTCAAGATGACAATTCTAGTTTTTTTTACCTTTTTCGCAATCTGTGTAAAACTACGCAAATTTTGAAACCTCTTGCGATTGTGTAGCTCAATTTTTTTTTTCATACATGGACGGGACACCCTAATGTACATATCTACGCTGGCATTTTATAGCCTAACTGAGCGTAATTTCCGAGTATCACTTGTACATATAATCGTACATATGTCAAATGTCAACATTTCTATTGTTGTGATGAAAATATTGCCATTAATTTAATATTTGAACACTTTAAATGAAGAAATAAGTAGATGCGTGAATGTGAAACAAACTGATTTCTACCAACTTTTAAAATAATATTAGTAGTAGTATTTTATAAAATTTTTATATAATAATAATATTTTATATAATTTTATATAATATTGATCAAAAACTTATATTTTAGATAAAGTTCCAGATTGCAATGATTCGTTTGTGTGATATTATAAATATCGCTTCGATATCAAATAAATAGGTCCTTTTTATCGTGAACCAGACATCGTGGAGGTCCGACACTACAATCCATGTATAAGTACCTACTCTAATTTAAAATGGTTTGTATATCATTTCAATGACAATTATATATGAACTAGCTGTAATTCGTCAAAAATGGCGGTACTTTTACATGCCGGTTCCTAAAGAATAAGTGGTATTTACTTACTTATAACCGACACCCATGAAATAGTAATAACGAATTTTATCAACATATATGATTTTTTTTAATATTTCCCCTGCCGGCAGTTAAAGGTACTATTTTAAACCCTGGCAATTGTGCGTAAAACTAAATGTGACGCTATCCTTTGATGACAATATCACTCTAGCGACAACAAAATTAAATAATTAATATTGTAAACAAAATAGACATCAAAATAAAATGAGAAAAATATATTCCGGTACCGGGAACCGAACCCGTGCCTCCTGGGTGAGAGACAGATATCCTAGCCACTACATCTATAATGTTTATAAAGCCAGTGTACCTAAAGAAAATATATTGTGCGCCCTATATTTTTTTAAATATGTAAAAATGGTTCGCGTCTTTGCTAAGACCTATATGTTCTGTATTTTTGACGGGTCACGCAGACTCAGCGGTAGCAACATCGTTAAATTGCGGCCGGTTTGGGTTTTTCAAGTCCCATCTCCGGTCGTTTAATTTCGTTTTTTTTGGCCGTGAATTGGAACAAAATTAAGGACGTTACACGAAGTCACGGACAGGCAGACGGACAACTAAATTATTATCATTGTAATACTTCACAATCCCCTCAATCATATCGCACCAATTTGACCATGTAGATTTACGATTACTTTCTACAGCATCTAACATTTCAAAAGTCGCAAATGTAAATTAATTAAAGAATCACACGGATATAAATAAATAATCTGTGTCTATTTTTGGGTGTTGACGTTGTCATCACGGAATGTAGGCACGATGACAGATTTTGAAATAACATTCTATATTGTAGGCACACGTCTGCTATTACCGAAAATAACATTATTTCAGTAATAAACTAAGTTTTTACGCAAATAATTGCATTTTCAACTACATATTTTTAATTTTGCGCAAAAACGTCCGAAGCTGTCATTTCGTCTAAGGCCCGGTTGTTTCAAGTTCGATCAAAGTAAGCGGTCGATCAGAGCATAGATTTTTACGAAAACGGATCGTCTGATTGGTGGAGAACGTAAAAATCTATGCTTTAAAAGAACGCTTACTTTGATCCAACTTGAAACAACCGGGCCTCAGTGACGTCAAGCCTCGTTGCATTGTGCCTACGGCAACGGTTCAAAGACACGGTGGTGAGGCATGACGTCATTCGCTCTGACCGGTGTTTCAGTTAAAATGGCGGATTGCGCAATTTTGTACTTTTATTTTATTGAAAATCTTATTATTCCCAACGTGTATATTAAAACTGGATCATTTTTTAGAAATCTTTCAATATATTGTCTTCTCTAAAATCACTTATTCTTTAACACTGTCATCATACCTATTGTCGTAAATCTACGATTTATCTATTTTTGAGTGTTGAGGTGATACTCACCGAAACAACGGCCGTTATTTGCAAGCCGACTATTATTTTTGATCTAGGCTTACAATCGATTAATCGCATTCCAAGATCGTTTTCTTTGAAAATATTACATTACTTGATAAACTTTATGACTGCCACGTAAAGAATAATAATTGCATTTTATATTTTATTGAAAATAAAAATTAAACGTATATTTATTTTGCTTCACATTTTTGATATTTTATCTTGGTCTAGTTATTCCTGCGGAAACATACGCTTTACATTGTATATTACATAATATACATTACGAAAAATGCTAATATTAATTCACTTGGTTTTGCCAATTAACTTTGATGCGGTAATATCGTTCTTGTAATAATTAATCCAATATTTTTATCGGATTGATAATTTTTTGGGGGACATCACCGAGTGGTTCCGTTAACATGGAACGGTACCATTAACCTGGATGTCCCATTTAGAACTCCTCTTCATATTGTAGCCATGTAGGTACATAGGAGACTACGCGTGTGTATAAGTGTATACCTACTTTAATACTAGACATATTCCGCTGGAGCCAATTTTCGTTATATGGAACTCGTGTATATGTCGTGTATGGTTTAATTTAAACCAAATTTCGATTCACCGGTTCAGAAAATTAGTGCTATGAGATTATTTTGAGAGGGGATAGATGACGAGAATAATTTGTGATCCGTTGGACCTGTTTATTAAACCCAATTTGCGAGATTCGTGGTTCAACACAATGATTTGATTTATTTTTTGCCGTTCAGATTACTTCCGAGAACTGAGTACTTGAAGAGCGTGTTGCGACAGCAATCCACCAATAAGATTACGCAATTTCGTTTTAGGATTCTGAGAAGAAACTATGTACCTACATCCATTGACATATTATAATATAGACACGTTATTCCCATACTAGCCGGCTTTCATATGTAACAGATATGGCATTGAAAGAGACAACAAATCTTACTACACAAACGCTCTGCGTGTAGACAGAAAAATCTGGTAATTTGAAGTCACGGTGACTAAAATTACACACTCATTCTTACAGATACTCTGTTTCTTTTCCGCGTAGCGTCGCGCCCGATCACAAACAAGGTCCGAACGAGTGCAAGTAAGGCAATTACCTTACTTTTGATTTGCCAAGATTTCACGCTTGTAAGGTATCTATAGTTTATTATATCATTGCCTACATCAGCATTTAAAAAAAATGTTAAGAAATCAATCATTCATTGCACAATATATATCTATAAACAAGGTTATTTGGAAAACATTAATAACCTCGCAGGACTATATTCCTGCCTTGATTATGGGTCGAAAATGTTCAAGCTATCATGATCTAATATCAATAGTTATGGAGATATGCGACATAAAAGTTTGCATATTTTTTTCAATATTTCTGACTTATTTTTTGAAAAACGTTCGACTATCATTACAGTAACTTATAACGATTACGAAAAATTAATTCTTTTCAATACAAGTTAAATAAAATGACAAAAACCCTGAAAAATTTCCATTTGGAAAACATTCCAATTGGAATTCGAAAGTTTTTATTGTTTTATTTGACTTGTATTAAAGGAAATGAATTTTTCATATTCGATATTAGTTACTGTAATGATATTCCAACGTTTTACAAAAAATAAATCAGAAATGTTGAAAAAAAATGCAAACTTTGATGTCACATATCTCCATAACTATTGATATAAGGTCACAATAGCTTGAACATTTTCGACTCACAATCAAGGCAGGAATATAGTCCTGCGAGGTCACAAATGTTTTACAAATAACCCTGTTTATTTTTTTATTCATTTTTGGCGGGCTAAATGCTTCAATGTCGATATCCCAATATCAATAAATACGGTGATCGATTCAATTTTAGTCATAAGAAGGAACGAGAGCAGCAGCGCTGTAGATATGAGTCGTTCATGAACGAACTGTTCTTTTAGAACAGCTCACTTTACTGAACTATCGTTCGTTAATTCAGTAGGTGGAAAATTTCATTAAATCGTTAATTAAATCTAAATTCTAAAACCGAAAATCGATGAAATCTTTAGCAGGCAACCTTATTTCATCGCTTTTGGTTGCGAAAATTTTGCGATGGCAGAATGAAGAAAACCTGAAAGCATCCCTCTCCCCAAGGTAGCCAAAATTTTGTGGTGGGAAAGACCCTTTTTATTTAAATTGATATTTATAAAGTTTTTGAAATCTTCCCCTTCCCCCGTTGGCTTTTTTTGTGAAGTTAATGTAGCTAAATGATGAAATCTTTGGCTGTTAACTCTATTCCTTCTCTTTTGTTTTCGAAAATTGCGTGGTGGCTGAAAAAGTAAACTATTCATTTACAGAAGTTGATGTAGATACAAAATGCCGTTCGCTATTGAAAACCAAAAATTCAAATAAACGATTCAAAGTGACTAGTTCACTTGAATGAACGACTCTGTGAACGACAGATCAATTAACTGAACTAAAATTCCCATCTCTACAGCGCTGTCTCTTGCCGCGTATCAACCGCCATTTCCATCGGTGATAGTTGTAACGTTAACAAAGAATATTCCTGTAATACATTTCATCTTACTTTTTAAAATTAAAATAAAGTTCAAAAATAAATAAAATAAATTTCTGCAGTACATTCCACCTGTACCAATATTCAAAAGTCGATGTATAATAATATATATATATATACATAAAATCGACAAAATTCAAACAAAATTAAAAATAAAAATAACGTATATACATATTAAAGCAGCATACGTACATAATAAAGTAACAAATGTGAAATAAAGTAAAATAAAATCGAGTAAATAAAGAGTAACATCAGAAAATCGTACGATAACACTCGATAACACAGGATAACATAATATAATACAAATAAGTATAGATTTGAGACGGACAGTGAATATTAAAACGTCATTCGCTTTAACATATATAAGTCAAATAAAATTATCAAAAGTTTTCAGAAATTTTCAGAAAATACAGATATTTCAGAAAAAGAAAAACAGAAATCAAAATTGTGGACTAGCTTTGTTACACCATGTACAGTTTTTATGTATTTGTCTATTTATCAAGTAAATTATGTTTTCTATTATTTTATGAGTTATAAATATTTTTTTGAAATATTTTATAGTACAGAACAATAGCATTTTGATTACAGACCATACGGAATAAATTGGTCGTTACAATACTAATGTGGTCGTGTAACCTCCTTTGAATGCTTATCACATACTCACCCTAGCTTACTAAAATAAAAAAAACATACTATAGCGTACATAAAATAATCTTTAAAATAAAATGAATGTGAAAGTTGGAACATATTCAAATGCTGATTTAAATTATGATTATAATGTAAACGTAGAAACATAGCAAGAATAATAAACAAATGTTTAGCACCAACACATATAAACATAGTGTCAATTAAAAATATAGAAGTACCTACCATTACCAGCTGTGAAATCTATGTACACTGTTTCATGAGAAGAGACAACAGATGTCAATAGCATAGCCCCTTGAAATATACGGATGATTCCTATTTGGAACATGTATAGGTATAACTTTCAAAAAATCGATGTGTATATGTTCTTACGGTGGAATTTGTGAACATTGCGTTGTGTAGAGTGATCGCTTAATCGCTCATACAAGTTGTAAGCCCTGGGCCATCGTACAAAAAGACTTCCATATACGTTTCTCATATAAATAGGTTCGTCTCTATGAGTAAAATAATTCTATAATTTATCTTAATGTAATAAATTTAGAACCCACTTATTTATAGTTAATGTAATTAGATGTGGAAGGGCTATATAATTGACTTAAGAAGTATACGAGTTCTGTTCAAAAAGTATGCGAATTTTGAATTTCCGCAGGTTACGTACATTCGATTTTCGATTTTTTTGTGGCGTTATGTTGGCACTCATGTCTCTCACTTATGCCGACAAGTTCGGCTATTTTGAATATTCAGTTAATTTTTAACAGCTGCTTTGCTTGCACTGTTTTGACTCGTCTTCGCTTTTTGCCTACTCCAAAAAATGGATCAAAGAATCTCTATCAAATTTTGTGTGAAAAGCAGAAGTAAGTGCGCGGACGCATTCCGAATATTGACTGTTGCATATGGTGAAGCTACCTTGGACCGAACAACCGAAGCAACCTACAAGAAGTTCTTCTTGAAAAGTGTACTACTTGGGAGGGGAGGTTTCAATTTCCAGAAATTTCAACATTTTGTCAAAAAAAAACTCAATCCATGGGGGGAGGGGTGTTTCGGTTTCCAAACTTTTCTTCATTCGACTACCAAAAAAAATATTTCAACCATTTTATGCACATCGAAACCTCCGTCAATTATTTATTTTTATCTACATCAACTTCACAAAAATATCAAGAATATTAAAAGATTCACTTCAATTTAAAATTTGAAGCGTGCGATTTGTAATGTGTTGTTTGTAGTGTGCATTTTAAAGTGTGCTGTTTAAAATATGTGCTTTGAAATTTTAGGTGTGTGTAGTTTGTAGTGTGCAGTTCACTAACAAACGCGTGAAGTGTGCATGCACTTCAGTATAATTTAGTACTACACGTAGAGCCTCCAATCCGAATATTCAAACCTTGAATATATTCGCCCGTTTTTAAGTATTCGTTATTCGAATACTTTATAAAGTATTCGCTCATATTTATATTATAAGATATTTAATATTTTTCTAAAAGAAACAAAAGTTTACGAACCCTGGAAGTCATATTCAAGCATTTTCAGGTATACGATTTTTTTCTGGGAGTCGGACATCAAAGATGTAAACGCCGTAAATTGTCGAACATTTTTTGCATTTGCCTTTTTAAAAAAGTCTTTTGCTTTATTGTTTTATGACAATAAGCACTTACGGTTACACACTTTGTTTTGTCAACGATGGAGTCGGCTTTCTATTATTGTTTAGTATTAAGTTTTCATAAATACTTGAGCCGACAAACAAGAAGTTATATACAAAATAATTTTAAAAAAACTTGCACGTGGGGTGTGAGATATGAAGTAATATAAACATATCTAAAATTTTGTCAGTCGAGAGAATACTGACTCGTCTGCATCTAATTTTTTACTGTTTTTATATATCTATATTTAAAAAATTGAAATACATTTTTATTAAATTTGTATTTATATATATAATATATATTTATATATATATATATAATATATATATATATTATTTTTATTTTATAACATATATTTTAAAAAATTAAGAAAGATAAATTCTCTACAATTATCTAAGTAAATTATTACATTGTTAAAAGTTTTACGAAGATATTCGAATATATTATCATTAACTATTCGATATTCAAATAGTTGGAATCACGAATATTTGGAGGCTCTACACGAAAGTACTTAGTACAGAGCGGGCCCATCACTACAGCCAAGTCGTTCCGGGGAGGAGGCGGTTAAACGACGCGCGTCAGCGACAGCGCGATGAAGCGCAACCGGTGCCCTCACTGATAGTTCTCTAGATGACGCACTTCTTCACGAAGCAAGGCGCAATATTGTAATCGCTGTGCGAGTGGGTAGTTGAGGATGACTACGCAAAGTTATCTTGTGGTTGATTAAACCAGAGCAAACGAATTATAGCCCCTATCTTATTTACCAAGATTTAAACATCCGACGTGATGGCGGTTCACATTTCAGATGCAAATAGACATACACCATCTAACTGCCGTCGGATATGGTCCTGGGCCTGATCACGCGGTGGTCCCTGGTCCGAACCAAACCCCCCGGGAAGGGCGATCAGACAAACTAATATGGATACTGAAGAGCGATTTTGCTGCTAACACCAACGCTGCAACTTTACAGTATATATTTACTTTTTTGGATGAATAAGTATTTCCCTGAATTGTATAAGTATAAATAATGATAATTCCTTTTGGCTGAATAAATTACGTACCTGAAAAATAATATCCTTATCTGTATGACACCTGTGTGTCTCGTAGCTAACACAAAAACTTCGAAGAAGTTCTTCGTCGAATTTTGAATAAAAATATTCTTTACGATGAAATGTCGACAGGCACGGAGATAAGCGACATAGAATTTGGCATTTTTTCCAATATTTTTAAAACATTGGACTATCACTACAGTATTTTATATGGAATATTTAACATATATCCGCTTTGACAGGTAAAGTAGAACAACAAAAACCTCACAAAAAAAGATTTTTAAATTTATGCAAGGTTTTAATCATTTTATTTGACTTGTATCAAAGTAAATGAATTTTTTTAACATTCCATATAAGTTACTGTAGTGATAGTCCAACGTTTTACAGAAAATAAGTCAGAAATATTGAAAAAAAAAAGATGTCGCTTATCTCCGTAACTGTCGACATTTCACTCAAAACGTAAACAATATTTACTATTCAAAATCGAATAACATTTGACAGATATCTTAACATTTCACATAGAAAGTTTACAGGTACATGAATAAGTACGTACAGTCTATTTTGTTTTAGGTACCGTAAAACTTTCCTACTTTGCTCCTACGAGGTAACTTTGCTCCAATAAAAAAAAAGTGTTGGCTTTTTCTAGATGGAAGCACTCGCGAATGTTAGTAATTTAAAAAGGTTAATTTAAAGTTAAAAGTTAAAGTTCTTCTTCTGGCAACACTAATATGACAGATTGCTGCAAGTCGAACTTTTTTTGACATTCTCTGTCAAAACCTCTAAGGTCCGGTTGTTTCAAGTTCGATCAAAGTAAGCGGAAATCCTGGGTTAAACTGAGATTAACCTCAAGGTCACGCGAAATCTCGCAGAATTGAGTTATTTCTAACTAAAAATCTGCAAAAATCGGATTAGGGGTGTTGCAATTGTGTAAAAGAAAAATCATAGACAAATGCACGCCAAAATAATTTTGCATATGGCAACATATAATTTAAATTTCATTTGACAGCAAGCAAATGTTTCGATGCATGAACTTCATATCATCAACAATGCTGATTTACTGAAGATGTCCACAAGAAGATGAAAGGTGACTAGTGGGCCGCATTACGCAACTAATTTAATGTTTTGTGACTTTGTTCCCGCCTAAATGCGTACTGTCCAACAGATTTTCGAAGTAGATTCGAGAATATGATGAAATGCGCCAGGAACGTTAGTTATTGAAGAAATTAAATGTTATCTTACCTATTTAGTGTTTGCAAGAACAATATGTTTTTATTTGATCTGTATTGTATTTCTTAAGTTTTTCTGTTTATAACCTTTTTTTTGTTTGCAGGTAATAAGAAAAGTGAATCCAAAAGATATGCGGAATAAATTATATGTGGTTCAGTTAGATATTTTCAAAACCCAACTATCTAAAGAATCGGCAGGAAATTCACGAAGTTGTTTTGGAAAGGCATAATGCAAAAAAAAGATCTGGCTTAATTTTATTACAAGTTGTATTTTTTATTAAAATATTCATTTTCCTGTTAATAGGTAGGTATATAAAATACAATAAAATAAAAGAATTTCATACACCGAATATATTGTTTTATTACTATTATTCCACGGACGTCCTCTGCTTCTGCTGCTTTCGACAAACAATTTTCCTTGCCATCCTTTCTTTGCTCATCTGTTCCACATGACCAAACCAGTGGTCATGTCACTGGCTCTGCATACTTAGAATTCCGGGTTCGATTCCCGGTGAGGTCGCAATACATCTTTCTGATTTCTTTAAAATCTAGGTGTTCTTGTCGGACTGCAATTAAAATTGGGCCTTCAGGCCCATTGTAGAATTAAAAATTGCTGTACATATAGTTTGAGGGTATAGTCCCGGTCTCCTACAATATAGCAATTACCAAATCTGGTACCTAGTACCGTTTGTCGTAACTTGATATTTTTTTGGACATAATGACAAATATATTTCTGATTTTTATAGTGCTCTTCGGCTGACTAAAATGTGGTCTGTGGTCAGCCATTGCTCTGGTAATGGCTGACCCTATCCTCAGTCCAAGAAACAGTATTCCAGATGCATCACCTACGCACCTTTCATCGATATAAATGTAAAATTATCAAAAGCCGAGTGAAATAGAAACCTTGGAAAAAAGTATTGTCGACAATGCCCTGCGGTAAAATTCATTTAGAGTTGTGGAAAAATCAATTTCTTCTGACAAAAAAGTATTGTTCGAGGTCTAAGTAAATTACTTCTCCTGTTAAGGATATACTATAGGATCAGTCGATCGTCAGAAAAGCCTGTGTCACCCTACATAATATTGTACATTTCGACACTTTGTATGTAAAATGTTGGAAAATTAATAAAAATATATTTTATTGACAGATGTCAATTACATTGCGCAGTGCGCATGTGCGTCTCTGACCGAGAGTTTAATCTAAAATTTCCGCTCAGAATTCTCTGACAGATTTCGCTTAATCCGAGTTGTAACAACCCGTTTTTGAAAAAAGTACTAAAAATTTGAGTTTAAACTCTACGCTTACTTTGATCGAACTTGAAACAACCGGGCCTCAGTGTGTGCTTGCTATGGCTTACGTTCTCCGTCAAAATCCATTTGCATCTGAGAATTTTTTAGACGAATGCAGGTGAGGGTTATATCATTTTATAAGGAATTTCATTAACTAATTGTAGACAAGATATTTTTTAATTTGGTGTGTTATTTTTGGAATAATAGGATATTTTTGAGATTGGGTATTCTTTGCACATAATTTTGGGGATACAATGCTCCTGGAGCAGTGTATCCCCGTAACGGAAATTATTTGTAATACCTATTTATTTTATTTTAGATTAATCATGCCCAGATCATACGTAAGAAGAGTACATGCACGACATTATAAAGACTATAGTGAAGATAGATTACAAGAATGTGTGTTGGATATAGAAAATAAAGTCTTGACTCAAAGAAAGGCATCAGAAGTGTATAGAATACCAAGAAGAACAATTATTAACAGATTAAAAGCTAAAAGGACACAAGCTGTTGGTCTAGTGGGTGGTTTTGTAAAAAATATTATTTTTTACTATGAACCAAATTTAAGTTGATGGTTTTCTTAAAAATATAATTGATTTTCATTTATAGTTGCACTTTTCTTAATCCTGTGTCATCTTCCGGTAGCGCAAAGTAAAAAAAGGAACGTATTTCATTGCTCCATAGCATAAATATACGCAAAACTTAAGGAAAGATATGGTGGAGCAAAGTTACCCTTGTCAAAGGAATTACTTTTTCTCCAAAAACAAAGTTTTAAAAAATCAAAACAAACCAATAAACTTAAAAAAAATCTTGCCTTGCTATAGCTGTTAAATATGCTTCTGATCGATGCTATCAAACCAAGAGCAGACATATACAATATTCCTATCTCAATTTACAATACAATATCTGCAAGTGGAGCCAAAATTGGTGCAAAGTAGGAACAGTTTACGGTACCTATATAAATTAATTACGGCGACTTGAAGCATTGCACCATAGCATAGCATGCGATACTCAAATTTACCAATTTTGAATTTAAAATTAGTCGAAGCTCATCATTAACAAAATTCATAGGATTCTTAACAAAATTTTCTTATTCTGAAATTTCGTTATGCCGTATTCAGCGTAACGAAATTTAGGTAGAAAAACTATAGTTGAGGAATCGCCAATGACCAGCGAATGCTCAAATAGTGTGAAACACAAAACTTGGTCCAGATAACGAGACAATCTGAATGTCGATCTGTGCACACAACCAAATAAGTATCGCAGAGTACCAACATGATGTCATTTCTGCTCTTGCCCAAAATTACTTTTTTCCTTCCTATATTATTCCTCACACTCACAATAATTCCTCTGGACGATTTCTGATAATTCATCTGAACGTTTTTTATTATTATACGTTTCTGGTATTCATCTGAACGATTTTTGGCAATTCATTTGAACGTTTTTTAAACTAATGAATAATATAGTGACGTGCTTGTTGGTCTAGTGATCGAGACAGTCGCCTAGTGATCTGTAGTCGGAGATCTTGTCGCTTGGATTAAAATACATTCGCTCGGATCGATCGCTTGAATTACAACACATTTAATTCAATCAGAGGCGTGCAGTGAGAACATTGGAGCGTGACATTTACGTAATTATATATTTTGAAAAATCAGTCAGACATCAGCCCTGATGATGGACCCTGCAATGGGATCCGAAACGTCGCCCAGAAAGGTCGTAATAACACGGTATAATATCCCAAAAGACCAAAACCAGAAGATTCTGAGTGGCCGTGAAAACCTAAGAACATTCTTAAATTTAGAGATTTATCTCGTAATATTCCAATCATAATTATTAGCATTTTATTCGTATTTTAATATAGGTATCATTATAGTCTGATACATAAATATTTTGTTTCGATGTTTTCGTCTAAAATAAATGTCTCCGTAAAAGTCATACTTCGACGTACTTACTGCACGCGCCTGAATTCAATTCAGTTCAATTTGTTTTTGTCTATAACATTTACATACATTCAAATCGTAAAAGTTATAAATGATGGATTAACATATATTTTTTTAAGCGTATATAAAATGATTCATATCAAAGATGTGAGAGAATCCTGCTTCGGAAAACTCTCTCAGAGCTATGGAACAGATCAATGTCCAAAGCGATATTTTTCAGCATAGCTGTAGCTCTTCCAACAAGCATAACCACCGGCAGGTTGGTCCTGTATATTGCAATATGAAACAATCTATGCTGATGCCGTTTATCGATCATACCGCGCAACAATCGATTCCACGATTTCCTTCACTATAAGCCAAGCATGCCCTGGAGAAACTCTGTTGGATAAAGCCAAGGATAATGCCCGTACTCTCTCATGTAGATACACTTTGTACATTCCCATCACTATATAAAACGCTCTCATCAAAATTCTATTCGATTGGCTATACTTAGTTATGTTAAAGATTAAACACATCACGAAAAAAGAGTAGCTTTTTGGTCTTGTGCTTAGGACTCTCGCCTCGTGATGCAAAGGTCGCGGGTTCGAACCTCACTCCAGACCAGCAAGTTAGTTCTATTTTCATAGCACAAGATTGGTTTGAAAATAGTAAGAATATTATTGTGACATGTATTCCGTGTTCGCATCTCTATTTTTAAAAAAAATGCGATATCCGCCATAAGTTTTTGATTATATTTAATTAATCGTGTACTGTGATCGCTCTTAGTACTGTGACTGTTTAAAAATCTATTTTAGTAATTTTTTATCAAAACGTTTTTTTAAAAATATAATATTGTTATATCACAAGCTTTTAGCTTAGTAAGAATATTGATATGACACATATTCCGTGTTATTCTCATTCCGCATTATTCAAAAAAATAGTTTGGAGCTTTGGTTAGAAATGTGCGCGGTAATTTATCAAGCACGATCCAAAGTACGCCGCTTTGTTAGTGTATGAGTGCGCGCCGTTATTGGATAAAAGCAAAGAGCTTTCCAATATCATCCAATACTGCACTCGGATTAAATCCATACATTGGCGGAATAAAATATGGCGGGAAATCGCGCGGCTCGTCGGAGATTTTCCCGACAAATATTCTGGCGGATTGGACATAAAAATTACGAGAATATTAAAATTTATGGAAATCTACGTCACAGCGTAAGTTGTAGAATGGTAGAAGTAAAAAATGAAAGCACACTGTACGTGATGTCGCATTTCAGAACATACTAGAAACTACTCATCCGATTTCAAAAATTCTTTCACTAATATTTAGAATGGACTTTCAGGGTGGACATAGGCTATATATTATCCCGTTTAAATAAAATGGCTTTTCGTGGTGACCTATTTTAAAACTAAAGCTGCCTTAACGGTAAGAGATATTCAAATACTTTTTTATTTAATTTATGGTACAAATACAGTTCTTATATATAACATATCAGATTAAACATTTTTTTTAAATACTTAGTAGTCATGTAAACCTCATCAGTGAAGAGAAGCTCTTGAGTCTGATGAGGGAGCCACAGTTCTTATTCCTTGTTATAATATATAGGTACATAGTGTATACAAGTTATTTATTAATAGAGTAAAAAGGTGAATTGATAATGAAAGTATAGGAGTTATTTTGAAAAAAGCTATAAGTTTAAATGATTTATGAATTTAAGTTTGATTTTAAGAAAATTTTAATTTTTTTGATTTGCTCTGAGAGGTTACTGATGCATCGTATCTCGATAGGTCAGTTATTATAGTAATTAATGGCTTTATAAATATAGTGATGCTGCATTTGGGTTGTTTTATATTTAGGCATTATGAATTAGTTTCCATTTCTCATAAGTTCGAAATATTCCTGGTTTTCTGTAAGGTTTTTTCTTTACATATTTTTAATATGGAAACTTTCTTGAAAATATCATCTACGTTTGGTACTGGAAACTGTTAGTTTACACAGTTAGTTACACAGTTACACAGCTAGTTTAAAATAAATTAGATGAATCAATTAAAAAGTTGCACAGAAAAAATCTATCAGTCGAACAAATATTTGATTGCCACCGGGTACCAGTTCCCGCCATGAAATAGTTAAGGATTCGTATCCGGATATCGTATTCGGGACGCTTCTTTATTGGGAGAACATCCTGGCTGAAGATTTAATGCGATGTTTCTAGAAGTCCATACACCAACTACACATTTCAAACAGCTGCAAATAAAATAAAGATTGCTTCCGTTATATTTAGCTTTGAGCGGGGACATGCGCTAGAATAATACACCTTTATAGTGTAAGTACCTACACTTGTCAACAGAATATGAATGTAAGTAAAAATTGTTTTTAGACTATTATTATGGCGTTCTATCCTCTCTGCCTACACCTGCGGGAAAACGGCGTGATGGTTAATTAGTTAGACATTATTATTGATAATGAAAACGATGTGAATAGGTCATCGAGAAAGTGCGAATGTACAAATTGAAAAATGTAGCTACCACCGAGGCTTAAATTCAGTGGGTACAGACTGCTTTCCCGGATAGTTCTAAAGGAACGGAATTTATCCATTCGCAATACATATTATGAAACTAGAGCTTAAACTCCAACATATTGGGATATCCAATTCAACATAAGAGACACTTTTTAATAACCAACATCTTGAAACATTGAGAAAAACACAATAATTAACGTTATAACTTCGAAAAACAAAAGCTATTTTAAAACATATACATATATAACGCTACTACAAGTCAAATTACTTAAGCGAAACACAATCACAATACATCCTTGAGAAAATCACGTTGTGTGATGTGACTCGGAATCGAACGTAGAACCTTCCATATGAGAAGCCAGTCTCGTGCCCACTGGACCACGCAGTAAAATCAAAATCTTATAAAACACAACCATATAATCATGTGGGTTATTAAATTATAAGTACCTACCTGCAGAAATACTCTTTTCAAAAATAATCTAATTACAATTTTCTAGAAAAATATGAATATGTAATTGTTTATTTATTTGTGTGAGAGATAAAATAGTAAAAAAAACAGAGACATCTTTACAGAATTAACAATCACAAATTAAAACAAAAACATTTTAAAATAACTAAATAATAAGTAAATTATAAAATGATGTAAATAGATAATATACACAGAAAATTAATTGAATAAAACACTATATTATGTTAAAAACTGAAAGCGTCAATAAACCTATAACTACGAGTAAAACAGTAAGACATTAGCAAATTATAATATATAGGAACTATCACTGCCTCAGAATCGACTGCATGTTTCTCTTTAAAGTAGTCAAGCTGTTGTGGAATACATCTACAAACTACAAACTCACTGTACTCATTGCCACTCTGTGTAGTCTAGGCAATGATGAGTATATGTGGTAGTTTGTTCGCGTATGATCGTAATAAAATATTTCTTTTGAATGCGGTGGCAATACACACCAGAGAAGATCATGGCTGTCAATTTGAGATTTGATAATTTTGTATAGTAAGTGACTTAAAATATTGCAATTTTTTAATATTTCTGATTTATTTCCTGTAAAACATTGGACAAACTTTAAAGTAACTCATATCGAATATTATAAATTGATTCGCTTAAGTACAAGTCAAATCGTAAAATGATTAAAATCTGGTTCAAATTTTCGCAAGATTTTATTAATTTTATTTTCGATTTACACTTTTTAAATATATATATATATATATATATATTAAATCGAAGGCTTTCACGGGTACAATATGTGTTAGTTCTAACTACTTTAGGGGTAACCCGCGTCAAATTCTGGTCGTCAGGACCAGTCGTCTGCCGACGTTTCGAACAGATCTCACTGTTCATCTTCGAAGTCTATTTTATGATTCTCCGTTAGAGAATGGTGGACAAGGGAAGAAGTTAGTTTCCGATTTTTTATATCTACGCGATGTTCAGAGACGCGTGCCGAGATACTTCGACAATTCAAAAGTAGTTGCCAGCCTCAATAATGAAACATTTAGAATCTACAGAGAGGCAATTGAAATAAATAAAAGAAATAGTAATATAATGAACAGAGACGATAGCATTCGACTTCCGACCGCATGGAGTAACATTCTTAATAATAATAATCAAATTTCTAATACAAATAATATTAATAATAATAAACCAGAAATCACGATGAAAACACCGAAGCAATTAGAAAATCCAACCTTCTCAATATTGTATAATGACGATAATAAAGTAAATATACGGATTACTAGAAGCCGAGCAAAACACATTAACGGCGTCGCTGGAGAAACCCACTCCTCCACAAACACCTGACGCAGAATTTTTCAAACTTTCACTTGACGGTGAGCTCCGGACCCAAACGGTTGTACGCTTTTTGGAGAAGCAGCTCATCGACAAGGCGCCCTGAACAGTGAGATCTGTTCGAAACGTCGGCAGACGACTGGTCCTGACGACCAGAATTTGACGCGGGTTACCCCCAAAGTAGTTAGAACTAACATATATATATATATATATATATATATAACCCTTTGAAACATTGTGGACCAGACCTGACAAATCTTGTGTAATTAATAAATCGACAAGAAGATTGGCGTTGTGCAATACTTACGGCCGACTAGTCATTATCATGATCCGGTCTCGGGTCAGTCGGATGTCAGTCATCACTTACGACGTTGAATCCAGCGGCAATCAATAAGTATCACTAATAAGTATTATTATTATTCAAGGTTATTCTTGTGTATATTAATGTAGTAGGCAAACATCTTGAAAAATTTTCGGTGTAGTGGGGGAAAGTTTGCGCATGTACACTCCATACTATCTCACCCCTGAGACCCGAAATTTGTCTTCTGCGCAGCTAAGTCATTGTTCAAAATGTTTGCCGGCTACTATACCTACATAATGTCTAATCCAACTACTTTTAAATAGGTGATGGTATTCAGGGTTCAGACTATTTAAATCACTTGATTTAAATCGCGATTAAAATCAAGTGATTTAAAAAAAAAAGATTTAAATAAATACTTTTTTATATATAATACCAAATCAACCAAAATATGACAAGGGACTTCAAGTTATGCAGAAAACCGCTCCTAACGATTTGTGGGTAGCAATACATAATATGAAAAAATGTATAACCCAAGAATTTGGATATAATCAAGCAACTGCTAAATATAGTTCAAAAAACACTAAAAAACACAAAACCAATAAAAAATAACATCTAAGTTATATATAAGTGACTGTGACAGCGACTGCGTTGAAACCCAAATGGTTTTATGTTAACCTATTAATTTTAAGTCTTTTTTATTTTTCATGTTAATTTTTTGTTAAATATGACAAAATGCTATTGTGTTTTTTAAAAAATGATCGACTTTTAGATTAACTTCTTAATTTACATTAATTTTATAATATTTTGTGTTAAATATGGCAAATAAATATGCGACTATGTTTTTTTTTTTTAAATTACTGACTTTTAGAAGAACTAATATGTCGAATTTTGTTAATTTTATTAATAATTAAAATAAACAAAAATTATATTGCTTTTCCTCAACAATAACTAACTTCCAAATTAAAAAAGATCAGCAAATTAAAAAACATCTTATTAGAATCAAATAAATCCGATTTAAATAAAAAAAAAAAGAATTCTTTTTTTATTTAAAAAATCATGCTTTTTATCAACCCTATGTTTTAATCAATTACACAATAACCGTTATTTGAGATTTGTATCCGATTGTATTGATGATTGGTAGCTGATTTTTTGCCATTCGACGGCCAACCATCGATACTAGACAATATTTATATCTTATTTACCAATCTCGTCGTCAAGATTTATATCTAATCGTCGATACGATTAGATATAAATCTTTAAAAAGAAGTAGGGTTGAAATGTATATACAAGGGTTAATTTGAGTACTTGAATATCAACATCTACCCAACGTCAACAAATATTTTTTTTGGCAAATCAAAGAAAATTCTTTTACATCTTGTTTATGACTTGAACAAGATTAATATGAAGTGATGGAATAAGGAATTAAAAATAAAACATTCAAATAACATGACGTAAATGAAATTAGTTTATTTCTCGAGTTATTTCAGCATTAAAATGGACTTGAGTACTTTTTGAAACCAGAAAATGGATTTATGCTGCTTTTGAAATTAAGCTTTAAATTGTTATTTGTTTTAAGCTTGAAATTAAAATTCAAAACTAAGCATTTGGATTTAGGTCGATTTTGGAAGTTCAAGGAAATAAATATATTTATTGCATTATCTGGAGTGTAGTGAAATAAATTCTCAGTAATTTAAGAATGTAAAATATTATTACAATAAATTGTGTCAGATGTGAAGGAGGACACCTTTGATCACGACTGACCAACGTATCCTCAAAATTTTATCGTGTTCTACTCAAAAAAATACGCGGACACGATAATCTTTAATACATATTTTTTGAAAAACAAAATGGTGTGTAAATACTAAATGAAACCTCGTAACAGATCGCATAAAAATTATGCCGAAGAAACCTTGCAAGAAGCATTAAAAATAATTCGTGACTTAAAGATAAGGGGTTTGATTGGTTACTTTACTGAAATCTTACAACGCACAACTTCAATTTAATTTCAATAAATCTGATAGTCCCAACGTAATAATAGCTTTGACATGTCATTTTGTAGTCCATCCTGTTGATAATAACTCTATAAGCCACTGATAGAGATGTTCGAGATACATTCTTTAATTTATACTTTAATCGTTCAGTCCATAATCAAAATTATGCGCTGAGTCTAATCAACATTGAATTCAAGCGGAAAAGGGTACTTTTCGTGATTCGTAAACGTAGCGTAGCGTCTTGGTAGCCTTGGTACCTAAGGGACGTCGTTATACAGAGAATTATCCTTTTTTTCTTTTGATATCTCATTATTTGCGCCATTAGTAGGTATTACCACTGTGTGCGTAAGGGCCGGTTGTTTCAAGTTGGATAAAGTAAAAGTTCGTTTAAAGCATAGATTTTTGCGTCTCCACCAATCAAACGATCCGTTTCCGTAAAAAATCTATGCTTTAAACGAACTTTTATTTTAATTCAACTTGAAACAACCGGGCCTTAGTGACGGACATTGTTACATAGAAAATTAGTATTTTGATCTTTTGTAAAACGTATTATGGAATATCATGAAAGTAATTAATATCGAATTTTAAAAATTCGCGCGCTTTAATACAAGTTAAATAAAATGATTTAAACCTTACTGAAAATCGAACCGAAATTTTCCGTAAGATTTTAACAATTAAAAATTATTATTTACGATTTAGATAGATTTATTTCACATTCATATGTGACAACTTTTTATAGTTTTTACAAAATTATATAAGCACGTTTCATTGTTGCTGAGTGTCTTGGCAATAACACTACATTAAATTGACGCCCTGCCTGCTACTGTATTATACATTACTGTATTATATATAGCAGACAGTGCTCTTCCAGTAGGCTCAGTATATGTGCAAGAATATTTATTATTTATATAAAGTAGTTATTATGTGAATAAATCTTAGTACCAATAAAAAATAAGTAATAAAAATAAATTATTAACAAATTTAATAATGGTGTTAATTCTATATTATAGACAATAAAAAAAATATGTGCCTCGGATAGTGAATAAAAGTAGTTGAAAAGATTAAAATAAATGTTCATACAGGTACAAGTATTATTCAAATTTAGGTTATATCTTGCCTTTTAACAGGTTTTGTGCATGCTTTTTTCCCTTTTCATGGAGCCAGAATTTCACTTTTGAAGAAAAATATGCGAGACTATGGCTACAAGTTTTTAGTTCTGTGTTTAGAATGTTGAATATTTTTGGAGCTTGGAAGAGATGAAATTGCGGTACAAGATAGTCGCAGTTCACCTGCGCCCTTGTTAGGTGAGAGCGAGTTATTTGTTGGTGGTCTCGTTTATGTCGGAAAAAATATTTTAAGGTGTTAATTAAATATATCTGATTGATTATCCAGGACGTGACATTCTCTGAAAAGTTCTTCTGAAGGAAAACGAAATGGCTTTTTATGAAGAACTCTCAATACCATTTTCTGGAATTTGCTTAATGAATCTGATTGCGAATAAAATTGCGAAAAAAGGTTATCTAAAATGCGCCGATGTAAAACCTGTTTACTTATCGTCAATGATATCCCAGATAATGGACCCAGCGTCCAAAACGTCGGTGAGAGTAATCAGGTACGCGGCGATGAAAATTGCGAACCGCAATGGAATCCCGAGAGCGCACAAGCCGCGCTGGAACGGCCGCGAATGGAATATTACATTTAAATCTCAATCTCCATCATACCTCATTTCGGGTTTTAATTAGCGACGCACATCCTAAGGGTCCAAACGTCGGGTTCGTAACAATACTGAACGGCGCGCTTGGACTGCCGACGTTAACGATCTGCTTTGCTAGCGTTATATGGCTGCTGGAGTAGGTTGCGTACCTTTGACCAATGATACAATAAACTGTAGATACGTTACTAGCGTGAAATCGTGGCAGGTCAAAAATAAGGTAATTGCCTTACTTGAATTCGTGATTGGACGCGACGGCACGCCGAAAAGAGTCCCGGGAAAAAAGTAACAGAGTATCGTACACTACTGTAAGAATGAGTATGTTATTTTAGTCACTGTGATTTTTAGCCAAATTACCAGATTTTTCTGCATTTGCGACATTTGAAATCTGGATAGTATGGGAATAACGTGTCTATTTATAATACGTCAATGCCTTTGACAACACTTTTTTTCATTCCACAAATGAAATATTAATAAATTCTTTACATTTCTTAATTTAGAAGAATATCTCGAACCAACAGGTTATTTAAAATAGTACTGTTAACCTAACCTTAAGGTGTCTTACATATTAAATTTTAAATAGAAAATATCCTTTACGCTTTGGGTGAAATGTCGACAGTTACGGAGATAAGCGATATCGAATTTTGCATTTTTTTTAAATATTTCTGTCTTGAATACTTCTGTCGTAAACCGTTAGACTATCATGAAAGTAAATTACATCGAATATTAACAATTCATTCGCTTTGATACGAGAATGAAATAAAATTATTAAAACCTCGAAAAAAATCCGGTTAAATTTTTCTACACGACTTAAATCACTTTATTCGACTTGTATCTATTCTGAAAATAGCAATATTGGGATGTCAGATCTTTACTCAATCTTGACAGGTATGTATAACATTGTATTGCCGTCAATTTTGATGCTTTAAGTTTGACATGTTTGAAATTAATGAATTCAATCAATCAGAAAGCTCTAAAACGTGAAAAAACATTAAGTTATTATTATTATGAGCTTTCTAATTGATTGAATTCATTAATTTCAAACCTGTCAAACATAAAACGTCAAAAAGCGGCGTACAATGTTACACAATAACCGTCAAGATACAGAAATAGCAATATTGCTTAGTTCAGAATACGGATGATTGATCATCTTCTGTAAAACGTTGGAATATCATACGAGTAACTTATATTCATCCGTATTCTGAACTAAGCAATATTGCTATTTCTGTATCTTGACAGTTATTGTATGACATTGTGACGCCGCTTTTTGACGATTTATGTTTGACAGGTTTGAAATTAATTAATTCAATCAATTAGAAAGCTCATTATTTGTAATTGTGAATAACTTGATGTTTTTTTACGTTTTTGAGCTTTCTGATTGATTGAATCCATTAATTTCAAACATGTCAATCATAAAACATCGAAATTGACGGCAATACAATGTTATACACACCTGTCAAGACTGGGATGAAGATCTGACATCCCAATATTGCTATTTTCAGAATAGCACCGGATAGGCCAGAAATATTGAAAAAAATACAAACTTTGATGTCGCTTATTTCCTTAAATGTTGACATTTCACGCAAAGAGTAAACAATATTTTGTATTCAAAATTGAATGAAAAATACTACTCCGAAATTTTTGCTATAGCAAGGGACACCTGTATAATGTCGTTGCCATGCGACTTGCAGACGCGGATGGACGTAAGGTTTATTATAAAAGAATTGATATTGTAAAATAAGGACCGAATTAAAACACGATAAAAAGTCACCCATGTTAACAGATCGCACCGAATGTATTGTTTTCTCAGCAGTGAGTCGTCATTATTTCTCAAAAGACTTAAGAAGGTATAGAGTAGCTACGCCAACTCGAGTGGGGATATTCATAAACTTGTTTACTAACTAGGTAGGTTTGTAAAAGCGCAAGGTGACTAGCTCTCGACAGATCGTTCCTTAAAAGAACAGTCGTCGAGTTATGTCTGCTGTCTAAGACGTAAGAATGAATTCTTCCATGATTTTGCTAACGATTCACGATTCGAAAATGGAACGATGGCGTTCACATCACTGTTCCTTTTTATGTTCCTTTTTAGCGTCGGCGTCACATGAACCTGCGCAATGATTTCCAGATGTCTGAATGATGCCTTCTTTTTTCATTTACAAGTTGAATAATCCTTGTAGAAAGCTTCTGTTCTTAGTGAGAAAAAATTAAGCTTCATTGAGTATTTTACGGACATTTTAAAACAGGTTAGAAGTGTGAATTAAATTCTTACATAGAATTTATGATTTTAGTCATTGACGTATAGCATTATTGATTTTAGTAAATTTATTTATTTTTCCCTAATGCGGAATGATCTACAATGTAATTAATAAAACTTATAAATAAGTACAATATAGGTAGGTACCTACCCACATTCATTTTTCTAAAAATACATAAGTATGTAAGCATAGACGTACTTATAAGGGAAAAGTATGTAGGTGTCTTATCAGATTCGTATATTTTAAGAAAACGTTATTCTAACGTTCTTAGACACTTGTTATTTCAGATAATATATTAATGATATTTAAGAAATCAGAAAATTAATTTTATTCCGGAGTTCCGGGATTGTGTAAATTAAAAAATAGACCCCGAAAATGCTATTATTAGGAATTATCAACGGTGCTCGTTTTGTTGGACCAATTAATTACCTTATCGTCAGTGCCAATGCGCTGTTTACGAAACAAAAATGAAAATAGCGGTAATGTTATGAAATGCTGCAGATGTTTTGTTTTGTGTTGATATTTGGTTCCGCTCCTCGCCGACTTTTCAGGGTTAAGATGGATATAAAACGGCACGATGAACACGGAAATTGCGCTGCGATGCAAAATAATTATACAAACAAATCTTTCATTGATTTACTTCAACAAGTTCCGCAAAACAATGCATAAATTGTATATCAATGAAATATTCCAGGACCAATTACCTATGCGACTTGCGAACATCTAGTAAAATTTCACATGAAATTTTGAGAATTACGATGTAAGAAGTAGATGCTATGCGTGTATAGAAACTATCAATTCATAAATTTTAAAATATAAATCAAATAGTGAAAGATATTGCAACCGCAAGCTCATGCACGGGAATTGCTGGTTCTAATGACGACATCGGTTGCGAAATTTTTGGTTAGCTGTCAAACTTGTGGATAAAATCCAAAACATTTATACCAGATTTTCAGCTCTGAAATATTTTTTTAGGAATATCTAAATTACTAACATAAGTAAAGACGCTAAACGCGGAGAAGCGATCTTAACATTTCAATTATAATACGCTTGCGTTGATGCAACAATTGCTAGAAAAAAATGAAATTTTTGAATATATACATACATACATTAAAATGCTTAAATTCATATTAGATATACATAATAAAAATTTAAAATAAGACTCACCTAGTCGAAGAGATCAATGCACACTTATTTTTGCACAATCCGTTATAAAACAGAAAAATTACACTATTTTTGAAGAAACAGAGACGCAATGTTCGAACGAAAAGGCGAGTTGTTCCGGTCGTTTAAACTTAACTAATGATCAGGAACGTGCAATACAACATCGACCATTAATTATAATTCGAATTAACCTTACAAATATCTCATCGACCAACGTCAGTGGAACAAACAAAGTGGCAGGCGAATGATGAGTGCAGGAGTTTCGCGATGTTTTTATTCAGACGAAACATTTAGGACGTTTTCAAATTTTGATAATTGTAATAAACACAACTGTAAACAAGTCGAGGCACACAAAACCTCTCCACTCCGCCCCGCCACAATAGCGCAAATGCAAATAACAGCTTCAGCATACAGCGGCAAACAGCTGATTATTGCTGCTGTCGCAGGGGTGTAGCGGGAACTACAATTCGACTGCTGAACACGACTCAGATTTTTAAAACTTGATAATAATTGCAGATAGTTTATTCTCTGGCTTATTCGCGTTGTGGGTGAAACACTGTCCGTAAGAACGTTTAATAATGAGACAATAAATTAAAATATACGAAATATATATTTAACCACACCTAAATACAATATTTTAAAATTCAGTTAGTGATGTTTTGACTAGAATGCAAAGGTCACTTTGCTTAACTATCTTTGTAATATTTAACTACCTACTCTAATTTTTAGACTCGCAAATAATATTTTGGTTATATTTTACATATTTTTTTGATCGTGTCTTCTTTATGTAAATTTAAATAAAATAAATAAAAATAATATCAGTTTTGTGGCTGTCTCTAACATTCTATCACTTTCGATAAATTATAACCGATTTGAGAAAGTTTTTGAAATAATGTATTTATTTTCAAGAACAAAATTTACGTTGACAAATAGGATATTTGTTATATTTATGTTAAACGGGAATACACACATGTGAATCTATTGATTTTAGCAAATCCGCCATCTCTTTACAAAACGCTACACTAACATGAGTTATAAGAACATACTTTGTAAATAGGTCTGTAGATAGCACTATTGTTTCAATATAATGTGACTTCAAATAATTTATCGGTAAAACAGTTCCCGGGACATTATTTTGACAGTTCAGTTTTGTGTTTGGTGTTGTCAAGTTGGATTGGCCATAGTATATTTTATTTCGTGTTATAGGGTAAAATTGTAGAAGCATAAATTAGATTTACCTGATGTTTTAATATTAGTGGTGGAATCTAAATATTAATATTTTAGAAGATGGCTTTTTTAGAGGTTAGTAAAATTAAGTTCGTTTATTTTACTTATATGTATATCACCCATGTAAATAATGCCTGAGTATGAAGTTCATCATTTGGTTTATTATTATTATATATATTACAAATGAAATATCTCCTCTTTCAAGGTTTTGATGGAAAAGGTTATGTGGATGTTTGGTATCTGATTGGTAAAGGTTTGGAGTTTCATTTTTAGTGTCATTTTAACAACTTTTCTTCATTTGTACATTTATGGGCTATATCCTTACGACTCACTAAGTACAAAAATGTCCACCTATTCATTATAATTTTATTTTATTTTATTTTAATACAAATCTCATAGGACGCCTTTTTTTGTTACTGCTAGCCATATTAGTCATGGGGTATTTCTATGTATATCATTGGTTTATGGTGAAAAAAACATAACTGAGACAGGGATTAATCTAACATAGACTATTTCGGCTAAATCCAAGATAATGGTCCCATTGCATTTACAACGAAATTGATTATTTCACTATATTATTGAATGTGCTAACAAAATGGAAGATAATTTACGTTTAAAAAATAAGTATTAAATTAGATATTACACTTTAAAGTTTCGAAAAATGCACTGCATATTTTGACATTTCATAGGCAATATATGTGGTTAGGTTAGGTTATTAGGTTTGGTTTGGTTAGGTTATTAGGTTTGGTTAGGTTAGGTTATTAGGTTTGGTTTTCTTAATTTAGATTACGATTATTTTAGTTAGATTAAATTAACAGGACATTAAATCATATAGTGAAATACTTATTTTCATTGTATGAACAACGGTACCATATTCTTGGATTATTCCCTTTTTCAGTCTACTACACACCCAATCTCGAGAGATTCAAGCACCATCACATGTCTCATATTCTTTTTTACACAATGGATGAATTTAAAATTGGACAAAGGGCAATTTGGGTAGCCAAATCATCATTCAAAGGTCCAAAGTGTGCAGCTTGTACTTATTAAATGTTATAATACTTCTGAAAAATATGATAAATATTATGTGATAATTTCATTGTTTACTGTATATAAGCATACATCAATTATAGATTACATATCCTCTTAAAGAAAATATTGACACATTGTGAAATTGATTTATGTAATTAAACTTTATTTGATTTCAGTGGAGACGATTCAACTTCTTTGATCTAAATAGGAATGTTGATGGTGGAAAAGTTGCTGAAGCTTTACAGGTTATTGATATAAATTTTCTTAATAATTAGCTCTTCTTTATTGAGGCCGTGCAATTAACGAATGCTTTATAATTTAATAAGTTTGAGATTTTTTCCTAGTTTATTTAAGATTTAATGGCCGGCTATATATATATTTCACATTCTCTAGAGGTTATTCAGTGAATGTCATTGAACATGCTTTTAAAGAATTTTTAGAACAGTCTACTTTAGGTTTTATTTGAAAATATTGAGAAAATTAACATTTTAACATATTGACAGTGAAAGAATTTTTATTAAAGGTATCATGTATGTAAAAAAACAGCTTCTGTTCAAGTAAATGAAATCTTATCAATAAGAACAAATAAAAATAGAATTATTTTCTACATTTAAATTTTTGATGGCAATTTTTTACACTTTACACTTGGCTGTTGGCCTTCTTGATTAAGTACATAAAAGTAAAGTATTTTAGTTTAGTTAAAAATCAATTACTAATATAATAATATTAACAATGATAGATATTAAGTTTTTTCGACTTACTTTGGAGCGATTGTTTTTTTCTACAGGATACAACAATTGAAATATGCACAAGTGGAAATTCCCAATTGGTAATAGGCGACACTAATGGCTGGATACGTCTGATATCCCGGGCCTGGACCGTTACATCCTTCAAGGCATACGAAGTCAGTATCGCACTAGCTGTTCAATTGAAACATGATCCCTGTTTGATAACAATTGGGGTAGGTTTTATTTTTTTTTGCTATTTTTCATCTTTAAATTTTTGCAAACTTCAACATTAACATAAACCATGGTTAATACTAATGTTCAAGTTCGCACCAATTATGGCGCTGGCGTCACCCGGTGTTATGTCGTCCCGTATTAAATTTTGTTTATGTTATTTTGTAAATATTTGAAAGAGTTCAGTGTTCAATTTTGTCCTTGAAGATTCTAGAATACTTTACTCATCGAGTGTTTATAAACAATTAATAAATTTAGAGGTTATCTTTGTTTAAAGGCATAAAAGTGTTTAAAGGCGTGGAATGGGTTAATAATTATACACACAGAAAACCTTGCTAATTTAATTATTTTTAATTTTTAGAAAAGTAGCAATCTTGCTGCAAACAATTTATTTCTTTAACGAATAATGTATGACCAAAGTTAAAAATAAATTGATAGAAAATCACTCAATTGCATAAATTACATTGCAATCAATAACCATACCCTTTGAGCATAAAAAGTTTTGGAAATATGAAGAAGCTTGTCATAAACATATTATACATATATTATTTTTTTCTCCAGGAAGATGAAGTTGGTATCAATCCTATCCTCAAGGTGTGGGATGGGGCACGTCAAGACCGTCAAGGCAACCCCCTTTGTGTTAGAATTGCCCGGGCTGTCCCATCACACCTGAGACCGACGCCCGCTACAGCTCTTGCTGTGCATGATAATAAGGTACTTACTGCCTTTATTTGAAATTTGTATTTTCTATTTTCAATATTATGTACCATGTACACGGATTGCCTATAGACGTACCACTATAACTTGGTGTGCGAAGGAGGGCGTCACTGTCGCGTAACAGAAGTTGCCAGGGTGTAACTTTATTACACAATACATAATGTACTGAATGTCCGGTGACCAGTGTCAGAGCCTTCAATAGAAATTTGGTCGGGTAACAGCGCGCTCCGCGGCGGCTGTCAAACTGTCAAACGGTAATATCGGTCCATTATTTGCTTTTTCAGCTTCGCAAAACTTTAATACTTCATTGGCAATTGTTCTTGCACCATCCCGGACTGTTTTGGATTTTTTGTACATAATAATTCAGTGTTTATTGGTAATCAAGATGACACAGCTCGCGCTGAAAGACGAGAATGAACTGAATGACAGGGCGAGGGGTTACCGCCGGGTGCGGGCGGGGCGGGTTTTAGTTCCAAACTCGCCGCACGCCAATTTATGTTGGGCAGGCAACAAATGTCTCTACCATTGCTCTTATGCTTAAACATTGTGCTTAATATTTAAAAGACTTTCCTCTGGCAATCATCGTATGTTTTCTTCTAAATGAAGTTTTTCTTAATACAGTAAAACCCCGTTACAGTAGAGCCCCGATAAAAGCTATAATTCGAAATTTGTGAAACTCACAAGCCCCAAAATGTGAATTTCATGGTTTATTAACCCTGATAATTTGAAAACTCCGTAAATCTTCAATACATTTTAAATTGAGTAATATGAATTTTTTTTGCAAGTGAAACTAACAAATTTTTTAATATCGGATACTTTAGTAATAGAAATGTCGCGATCTTTGCATTAGCATAATATATATTGCGTTTTCGAAATGATTTCTTGGAATATGCAAAATTACATAGGTTTTTCAAAAAATTAATAGCTTTTTTCATGAGTTTTACGATTTTTGGCGAATTTCACATTTGAATCCTTATTTTTTATTTTTTTTGGTTGCTTGAATTTTGAATTAACAGGGTAACATATAATTTGAAATGCTTTTTTTTGTGTCCTTTGAATTTCGAATTAGCGAGGTCCTACTGTAACTGATTTACTAATACATAATTAGGTTGTAATTGTTAATATTAAAAATATTATTAAAATTTTATTTGATTGTAGAACTTGATGGCTGTTGGCTTCGGTGATGGATCGGTGACACTCTTTAGAGGCGATATCACAAGACAGAGAAGTAGTAAAATGAAAACATTGCCTGATTCTGGAAACACAGCAATCACAGGATTAGCTTTCAAGTGAGTAAATGATATTAAATGAATGATCAAAACAAAACTATTTAGTATATTAGTACTTTTTTTTTATCCATATTATGTAAATGATTTTTTTTTAATTTCCAGAGGTGCCAGTCACTTATTTGTGGCTAGTCGGTCATCTGTCATGATGTACAGTGTAGGAAGCAGCGGAAAGGAACGTGGTGTCGCAATGGACGAAGCAGCCATGGGTTGTAAGCCTAACTGTGCGGTCATGGCAGATCAACAGTTTGTTGTTGCCAGGAATAATGTACGAATAATTTGGTCATTTTTAATCTTACATAGTAGACTCTCGATTATCCAGGGTCACATTAATCAGGGCAATAAAAGATTCTGTTTTTTCTTTTTAATACTTCTTAATTCTTTATAAAACGTAAAATATTTTTTCTATCACTTAAATAATATTACCTACATAAAATATAAAACTCATCAAGTTATGATCACACAGCATTGCGAAATTGTGAATATGTATACTAAATCATGAAATTTCGTGAATCCCTGTCAATGGCATATTTATTTTGACACAAGCCTGAGACTGCGCTGTATATCTAATTGTTAATGTAAATACGCATCCACGGTAGCGAGCACAGAAATGTGTCCACCCATAAAATAACAGTTTTCTTGTAATATATCAGATTATGTTATAGTTTTTTGATTCCTTTTCATTTAAAATTATATAGTTACAATGTTTTAATAGGAAAATACCAAATATATATTTTATCTGAACTTAAAATACTTAAGAGGGTAACAGAATGTTAGTTAATTTAGTAAAAACCACTACCAGATTTAAGGTCTACCGGTTTCGTCTCTTCGTCAGGACCAACACTACACTACTATGTTCACAACACTATACACCACAACCATAGTATTGTTAAACTTTCACCACTTATCACATGCGTGTTAATATTGTCAGAGACAAGCATGCACTAACTTGCCTACAGAACAATCAGGAATCTAACGGGAGAGAGTCAGAGGGGGCGGGGTCTAATGTGGGTGTTACCAAATCTTTTGTGAAAGTTTTGGTAAAGTTTCCTCCGATACGGAAGCACGACACACTACATCAAGACATACACAGCCTGCTTTTGACACGGTACTGCAATTCAGTACTTAACCTAACACAAACTTGGACACACCCTGACTTCGGTACAGTATTGTAAGGCAATACTTAACCTACACTTCAACACACACTCATCACATCAGCCCTGATGATGGACTCTGCAATGGGATCCGAAACATCGGTCAGAGAGGTCACATATACACCGCAGAATATCCCAGAAAACTATACACAGAAGATTCTGAACGACCGTAAAAACCTGAGAACATATTTAGCTTAAGTTAATATTGAATTCTTTTGCAATAAACTCATTTGCTTCAATTTTACCATCCTTCACAAATAACAAAAATACAATGGATACTAACATGTTGAAAGTTATGATTAAACTGGTCTCAATGTTTGAGGGAGACCCTACGCATGTAGAAAAAAATAACGGGTACAAAGAATTAGTTTTTAGAATTCATCTATACCTGCACTAATACATTTTTAAAAGGTGGACACATTTCTGTGCTCGCTACTGTAGGTGGTGCATTTTGGACTTATTTAATTGTTCATTATTTTTTATGCTCATTAAAATATTTTTGTGCCTTGTAACTATGTGTAATTATGTTTATTTTTTTCAATATTTTAATCATTTAAAGCCATGTATGTATATACTGTAATAGGTGAACGCCCTATTTTAAAGTGTGTATGTGCGGCAAAAGTGAAGTATTTTTCGAACAATTGAAATTTACTAGAGATTTCAATACATCAACTGTATGGTTAACAAGATTTAAAAAAGGTTTTACTTATCGAAAAACTTAGCCGGCAGCCTCCACCTGCAAAGTTTAAAATTCACATTCAAGATTTTTAATTTAGTGTTTGCAATTTTTTCCCATTTTATTTTCTTAATTTATATATTCAATATTGTCCACTAGAGTATCTGTTTCACGAGGGATGAGGCAAAGGAACCAAGCAATAAATAATAAGAGATAATCAAGAGTCTTCTGCATTATAAAAAAAAAATAAACCTTAAAATTTAAAATCTACTTTGTAAAATGTGATAATACGCAACCTATTTTCGTTACAGGCAATATACTGTTATACCACCGATGGTCGAGGTCCCTGCTACGCATTGGAAGGTGACAAGAAAAGAGTGGATTGGTTCAGAAGTTACCTGGTGACCATATCCAGGGAGGACAAGATTCCACAAGTCTCTACTTCAACAAATGAAGTTGCACCAACTAATCACATCACCATTTTAGATATACAGAGCAAATTTATTGTATTTTCTATGCCTTTGGAAGAAGTAAAGGCAGTAGTTACCGAATGGGGAGCTTTCTACATTATAACAGAAGATAAACAGGTTCACCATTTAGATGAAAAGGATCTTCAATCTAAATTGAGTTTACTGTTCAAAAAAAATTTGTACGACGTTGCTATCAGAATCGCAAGCAGTCAGCAGTATGACACGGAAGGACTTATTGATATTTATACACAATACGGAGATCATTTATATATGAAGGTATTTCATGTTTTCATAATAATAAATAATAAATATTCTATATAGTAATTTACAGTACTATTGGCTTGATGCAAAAGTTTTTAAGAGAAATGAAAAAAAATGATAATTTTTTTAACCAATAATATAATAGCCAACGTTTGATAAAATTGTCTTCCGCCTTTATACGAGCTTATTTATTCCCTTAAAGTAAAAAAAATTGTCCCTTTGACTCAAAAAATGAGTCAAGATCTAAGATATTAACAATAATAATAAAAAAATAATAGAAATAAAATTAACATCCAGATACCACCCATAACCTCTCTACTCCTATCCATTCCAACCCCACCTCCAACCCCCACCACCATTACACCCACTCAATCCCTATAAATATTGTCTCGAATTATTTTTAATTTAGTTAACGTAAACGTAAACGTGTTGTTATTGACAATGGGAGAAATCTCGAAAACGTTCTAACAATTCAAAATAAATGTATAGTGGAATAAAACAGTGTTGTGTTTACCCTCATTTTTTTTAAATATTAAAAATGAATTTCCACAATGTTACAAACAAAAAACTTGAACATTTCGGCTTTCGAAGTGGTCAATGGAGCTTTCTCAGGCTTAGTCCAATGTCTGTTTCACATCATGTTATTGTAAACTACCCATTTGTCATCTCCTATCACTAATTGATGCAAAGAAGATTCATACTTTTTTCTAGCATTCAAATAAACACATGTTGAAATTCAATCCATTAAAGTAGCAGCTGACAATTAATGAGAAATTCAAACGTTGTACTGCGAAATCATCCCTGTGCGCTTCAGATGCCTCACCACAGTTGATTGGTCGACTCCTATCGATGTCCGGTTCTTGGTTTGTCTGTCAATGAAATCCTCAGATCGGAATTTTGTCAGTCAAACTTTAGTGGCATCTTCTCCATATATATCTCAAAGGTTTTTTTTTGTTGCTAAATCATAGTATATACTTTACGAAATTCTTAAAGTAAACAGGAACAAAAGTGCAATTTATCGATAGACATTTAAAAAAATCACAATGGCTCTCTACTGTTCGCTGGTTAGAATAGCTTTTGTACAATAGAGTAGTTTGGAAACATTTTATTTGTGTTTTTTTTTTTTTGTATGTGTCATAGAAAAAACATCAAAACTTTTTCATCAACCCAATATATAGAAAGTGAATAAGTTCTTTGAATGTATAATATGAATGAATAAAAGAATGAATAAATTCTATTACAGTGGTTTTCTATTTTATCTAGGGTGATCCGAAAGGAGCTATAGAACAATATGTGAAAACGATAGGCAGATTGGAAACTTCTTATGTAATCAGAAAGTATCTGGACTCCAGACACTTGGAGCCGTTGACGTTTTATCTGCAGGAGTTGCACAAAAAGGGCCTGGCCACTGAGGACCACACCACCCTCCTGCTCACGTGCTTTGTCAAGCTCGATCAACATGATCAGCACGGCAAGCTTAAAGAATTTATTAATGCCAAAGATAGAGTTATTGATTTTGATGTTGAAATAGCTATTAAGGTAAGTACAGTTAATGCCATTTTAATTAACAAAACAACACAGTTTAAAAACCATCAATATTATTTAATATTAATGAAACTATTAACCATAATAAAATTGCAATGCTTAATTATAGTAAAACCCCGATAATTCGAAATTCGTCATAATTCATAATAAATAATTCTTAATTCTAAATAATTTTTACACCCTTGATCCATAATCAATAAATTTTAAGTCATATAATTCAATTTTTTTTTAACTGACCGACTTTTTGATCGCACACATCGCGTGTAGGGCATCCTTTATGTGTTTCGTTTCACGGTACCTTGTGGAATCCACTTTATTTATATATTATTATTATTATTATTATGTTGCAATCCCTAAAATTGGAGAATTCTTTCCGTGATTTCTTCAGTTCACTGCGTTGGTATGCAGGGATAGTTTTAGTTTGCCTATTTGTATTTCTAAAAAGTGTGCTGTGTTGGTCTGAATCTGAAAAAAAGCGGAACCAATAGTTAAAATCAAGTGAACATTTTTGATTACGGCTATCCAAACGTGTCGAAATGGAAAATATATTTTGTTTCAGAAAAGTGAGAACAGCAAATATATGTCCTTATCAGGTACTTTAGTAATAGAAGTGTTGCGATCTTTGCATTAGCCTAATAAATGTATATTTATTGTATTTTCAAAATGATTTCTTGAAATTGAAAATCTTGACAACTTTTTTAATGAATGTACACTCACAATTTTTGACGACTTTCGCAATCTCGCCGCGATTTATTATATATTTTTTCATATATCTTGAATTTCAAAGTAGTGAGGTTTGCCATAATTTGAAATGTTTTTTGGGTCTCTTGAACTTCTAATAAACGAGGTTCTACTGTATTATTAAATTAATTAAGTTTTTTTAATTGAAGATGAATTAATACTTTTGTATTTTATAAAAGTCTTTAAAAAATTTCTCATTCCTCGAGGTGCCCGGTTTAGTATTTGCTTGGCTGGAGAACTTGGCAGTTATCAATATACATTTTACAATAACCAGCGTTTGTCAGCAGTCTTCTATTTCTTATTGATAGGTTTGTCGACAAGTGAGCACAGATGACGCTTTACATTTAGCTAAGAAACACAGGCAGCACGACTGGTATTTGAGGATAGTCACTGAAGATAAGAAAGATTTTTTAGCAGCCTTGGATTACATTGCAGATTTAGAATTTGATAGTGCAGATTTTTACATGAAAACGTATGGAAATGTACTCATACAACATATACCTGCAGAGAGTACGCAATTTCTTAAATGTGAGTAATGTTTGACTTCACCATATTATTATAATTATTATTTTTAGATGATGTGAATATTGACACACTGTGATTTATTACTTATGAGTCGATTACTTTTATTCTACAGGTCTCTGTATTGATTACAAACCAAGAAATAAACCACTGGTGGATGATGCCATGATGGCTGGAGTAATTTCACGTAATCAGGCTGATAGAGCTCGTCCCGAAGAATACATACATCTTTTTTTGAATAATTCAGAACGTCTTGTAGAATTTCTTGAACATCTCGTGAAATATGAATCAAACTGGTCAACCCTGGTTTACAATACTCTTATTGAACATCACCTCCATGTGTGGTCTGGACTGAAAGATAAGCCATCGCTTAAGGACGCCTATGAACAAAAGGTCGTAAGACTTCTTCAGAATTCTGATGCCAATTACGACAAAGATCAGACGCTGATAATTTGCCAGATGCTTAATTTTAAGCCTGGAATTCTTTATTTGTATGAAGAAAGTAAATTGTAAGTTTAAAATTACATTTTATATGCTTTAAATAAAGTGAAAATTCCCGTATAAATTGTGGGTTTTAAATACGTAATGTATTCTGATTAAAAGTATTCTCATTCATCCAGGACGTGCAATATTCTTCGCATTTCTTCTTTTATACACCTAGTCAGATAAATCTACCTTTATAAAATTATAAATCTGTGCGTTAGTTTTAGGAACACACTCTACCTCCCTTTTTAAATACATATGCTTTTATTTAACTCTCTTTGTCTGTTTTGTATATGTTGTGGTGAAATTTTGTAATTGATTTTTCATCAACTTTCCGGCTAGCTAGAGCCCTGAAATTTTCAACATTTACATAAAGTGGATGACTATACATTATTAAATAATTTTTGACATGATTTGGTAATTATTTTAATTAAAATTAATAATCATATCACTTACAAGCAAGAGCTGCAGAAACAGCTGAAAAACAGACAGTTCAAAGTATTATGATGTTTACTATGTACCCCTTTTTATGTTCAGGTATCAGCAGATATTGCGTTATCACATGTCTCAGGGGGACGTGGAGTCAGCCATGGGCTGTTGTCGAAGGTTCGGGGGGCAGGAACCTCATTTGTGGGTGGAGCTCTTATGGGGCCCCCCGCCCCTGCAACACCTTCCCGAGGTGCTCAATGTCATAGGCAAGTATTATTGTATATTCATATGATTTTACAAGTAGATATATAGAAGCCTTTCTATAGTATTTTTTCCAGTAGTCCGTTGAGTTGCCAAAGATTTGTAAATTGGTTTATTTCTTAAAATGTTTAACTATACAGTTACTACTTCAAACTACACACAACAAAAAAATAATTAAATAACATTATTATTATTACGTAATTAAGATAAATTATAAAAGTCTCTCAGAAGAGGAAGCTATTTACATTAGTCTTTATAGGGTGACCACAGATCTTATGACCTGCATTAGCTGGTTTAATTGATCACTTTAAACAATGTAACAATTCCACCGTAATTTTTGAATGTCCTCTATATTTTAACGTAAAGTATGAAGTAATATTCTTTTTAATGCATACATATATGATATTTTTATGATTTTTTTAACATAAACATTATAATAAGACATTAAAATTATCCCTCTTGATAAAATTCATTAATTCGTCACCCCAGTTCTATCTTGTCGTAAGGTTAAAACAACAGTTTTGAGAAAAACTCATTCAAAGTTTGAAATCGATTTTCCAACTACAGGAAACAATATTATTCTTTTCCGAGTTAATGATAATATTCAAATTTTTTTATTACGTCTTTTGCAAGAGAAAAATTGGATTTACCTGGTACCGTTTGTTATAATGTTTATATTAAAGTTTGATAAAAATTGACGATACGACAAACATCGGCGACATTGCGACGAAAACTGACGATACAACAAAATGGAACTGAAATATCGGTTGATATTTAAAGGAAAAAAGTTTTAATTTTAATGTTTTTTTATTAATTTTTCGATTCAAAATAACAGGAAAAAATTGTTTTCATTTAAAAAATATATAAGAATTGAAATGATTTGATTAAGGTATTCTTCAAATTAATCTAAGCGATAATGAAATCATTTTTATGAAACTCTACCAAAAAATATTAATTTAAACAACAGAAATACTAAAATAAATTATGATTTACAAGACCAGATAAGCTTTCTGGGGTAATAAGAAAATAATAAAGAAATACTAAATAAAAAATTATAATAAAGGCAAAATCAATGATTTTTAAGTAAATTTTCGTAAAATATTTTATCTTTGCATTGATGCTAGATCACGTTTTTTTCCTCAGTTCAAGACTTAATAATAATAATAATATTAGGATCATTTGTATATCGCCGTTTTCGTGAGTACCTACTCACCTCAAGGGTCGCACATCTTAAAACGGGAAATCTTAAAAGGATTTTCACATCTCAGATGTGTTTTTTGTAATTTATTATTTACGAATGATGTCAAATCCATGTTTATCTTATATGTACTTAATGTTAAGTATATCATTTAGTTCGTATCTCAATTGCTTTATTTGAGTTTATGGAATAAAGGATAGCCTATCACCACCAGCACTGTAATTGAAAAGTCTTTTCGTTTTAATTGAAATAACTTTAATTTGACTATTTCGTAGGTTATATTTTTTAATTTTTAATTGAATTAGAAGAGATACCGGGCCAGATACGACAAGTGGGAGCCCAAATTGAATGTTACGACAAGATAGAACTAGCTTTTTTTTAAAAATTTGTATGAACATAAGATACATACGACAAGATAGAACTGATCAAACACCAAAATTTCAGCACATACGACAAATTGGAATACTGTACCGACGAAACTAGAGCAGGTACGATAAAATGCATTGGAGCGATTTGTAGAGCAAGTCTCAAAGCCTCACGCCATCACAATAAGTCAAAAACGACGATTTTGACCTTACGACAAGATAGAACTGGGGTGACGAATTGTGTTCTTAAAACATACCTACATATAAAAATATTGTAAATAATATTATTTTTTCTGGGAAAAGTACTCATTTCACAAATTTTAAGCTTTTTATAGCATTAAAGCATGTTTTGTAACCATTATTTTAGTGTTATGCAAAGGGTGTGGTGGTCTGTCTATGGATATTATATTGTTTATGATGTAAAGTTTTACTATTTTATTTCTAGCAAGTCAACGACTATTATCACCACTGCTTGTAATCGACTGCCTTTCGAATTCGTCTTGTACATTGGGGGATGTTAGGAAGTATGTATAATTTATTTTTTTATAAACCACTAATAGCCATTTTATGTGACTGCATTGTGACATTGTTACAACGGTACAGAGGAAAACCTGTATGTTGTTTTGAAAAAATTGAAAAAGTTGAAAAAACCTGTGCTATATAACGAATCACATTATTCAGTTTCTATTTTTGCTGGAAGCACCTTAATGCATTGAATGCCAAACATTCAGTAGTACCAAAAATAGGGTGCTAAAAATAGCATAAAAATATTACACATTTGAGTTATTTATTTCTACTAAGAGAGACTATACAAGTAGTCATGGGTCCGCTCTGTACTCACTACTACAATGTAGTACTACAATTGAAGTGCAAGTTATTGAAAGTATAAATTTCACATAGTACACTTCATTTCAAAGCGAACACTACAAAGTAAATATACTTCATTCATTTTTTACGTGAAATTTTTGGGAAGTTGATGTAGCTAAACGAAGAAATCTCTGGAAACTGTAACAACCCTCCCCCCCATGGTTTGAAAATTTTTTGGATGAAGATGAAGATGAATGAATGAAAATGAAGAAATCTGGCTGGCGACCTTTTTTTTTTTTTTTATCGTAATTTATCTTAAATATTTTTTATTTCATTACACTTCACTTCATTAATACTACAATTACTTCATTACTTCACTTCATTTACTTCACTTCATTTCGTAGTACTACAATTACTTCACTTCAAGTAGTTTTTACTACAATTGTAGTGTACACTTTGTAGTCTTCAAACTGGTGAACGTGTGTGTGTTGTAGTCTTCATTTTGAAATGTATTTTTTCCCTTCGCTAATACAAGTACTACAACCATACTCGTAGTTGGCGCTCTTCGTAAATGTCGCTTTGAGTATTCTTAGCAATGGAGTGGAGGCATTGGCATTCAATGTGTTCCAGTACATTAAGTTAATCATACATTAAAACTCCATTAATTCGAATCCCGATAATTCAAATTGCATTTACTAATTTTCGGACCAAGATTATTCCGTTGATTGTGATGTGAATATGAACTCAAATTCGAGCAGAAGAAGTGAAATCTAATTATTTTATTTCTTTATAATAATTTCTATATTGACCAAAAAATATTAAGTATATAATAAAAATATATAAGTATACCAACTCATTTCTGAATGTATAATTTTTAAAAAGAGCTTCCGGACTACTATTCTTTAGTTTTTTAATTGAAAAATAAAAAAGAAAAATGTCAGATTAGACTGGCAATAGATCGGGCAAACAAAGGTTTGACCAAGGAGAATTTTACAAAGATCAACTTTGTGAAGCCTGGGGAATAGGGAAGGAGGAAATCAGATGTCTCATCTTCAATAATCAAAAAAGCGCTGGGCTGGAGACTAATTGTGGACTCGACTTCGAAACAATATATGTATGTACCCAAGAGAACTGTGAGCTACAGCACTGAGATCTGATATAGTCTTGTACTCAAGAATACTTAAGCAGGTCTTCTTGGTTGAGATAACAGTGCCCTGGGACATAAACATCCCAAAAGACTACACATATAAATTGAATAAATACTAGGGTATATTGGATGAGACTTCCAAAAATGGTTATACAGCAAAACTTTATGCAGTGGAGGTCGGAGCGAGAGGACTGCCAACAAGTTGGTTTACAGCTTTTTCAAGGACCTAGAACTAAATAAATCACAGGTGAATGGATTCTTTTAAAGAATGATAAAGGCGGCAATTACCGTATCACACCATATCTAGTTGCGCAGGTCCGAAAAACAGAATACTCTGAGGGTTCCTATGCCTCTGAACCTGCATAAAATATATTAATAAAAATGACTAGCTTGTTGGTCTTGTGGTTAGGACTCTCGCCTCGTGATCCAAAGTTCGGGGGTTTGATCCTCATTTTTTCATAGCACAAGCATTAAGCTTAGTTTAAAAATAGTAAGAATATTGATGTGAAACCTATTCCGTGTTCGCATCTCTATTTAAAAAAAAAAACTCACTCTAAGCGGAGAGGGAGGGGATGGAATTCTTCTATCCCCTCCCTCTCCGCTTAGAGAGAACGTAGCCATGGCATAAAGGATCCTAAAACCTGCCAACGACAGGTTGTAAGCCCTGTGGCTTCCATCTCTTCCTTGCTCCGCACGGTGAGCCCGGAGTTGGGGACTCTCTGGTCCCTTTCTGGTAAGACCATGGTTGCCAATTTTTCGCAAATTTAGTATACATATCAGATAATTTTATATTAAGTGATAAAAAAATTGTCACTACATTATTTCCACCTTTGTTTCTATTGAATGAGAGAAAGTACTCTGATATATACAGCTCATTAACGCCCAGTAATCTGACACCAACAACCTATACTGTCACAGATAAAATATTGAGTATGTCATCAAGTTGTATTTAATGTCAATGTGTGGTATTATGAAAAGTGATAATATTGTACACAACAGAACTGCAATAAATGAAATAAATACAGTAGAACCTCGTTAATTTGAAATTCAAGGGACCCAAAAAAATAATTTCGAATTATGCGGAAACCCGTTAATTCAAAATTTTAGGTACCAAAAAATCACGATGCGATTGTGAAATTTGCCAAAAATCGTAAAACTCTTGAAAAACTTATTAATTTTGTTAAATTTATGATTTATCTGCCAAATCTTTCAATGATACTAAAGAAATCATTTTGAAAATGCAATATTTATTATGTTAATGCAAAGATCGTGACATTTCTATTGCCAAAATACGTATTGACATATTTGCTGTTCTCACTTACGAAAAAAAAAAAAAAATCCATTTCCGTCACTTTTGAATGGCCGTAAACCAAAATGTTTAGTTATATTTGAATTTATGGAATGCTTCTTCAATCTTCACACGAGTTTAACTTTTGACTTCCCCTTTTTTCAGGCTCAAACCAACAATGCCCGGTTACTAGAAATACAATTGCCAATAATTATGAAAAATAATAAGATAAGTCACTAATAATATCTTACAAAGAAGATTAATAACACAAACTCAGTTATTAGAAAAAAAAATCGAAATGAAGACAAATTTAAAAACATAAAAACAATTTAAAACGCGTTTATGTACGAGTATTACGGCAAACGCCGCAAAGTCAACTATTTGCACGTATCAAGTCAACCAACTGAAGAAAGCATACACAGGATTCCCCAATTTTAGGGATCGCGACACAATATGTATAGAAAAAAGGCATTCCATAAAGTACCGTGAATTAATTGCGAAATTCATCAAGAGTCATAAAACTCATGAAAAAAGTCATTAATTGTGTGAAAAACGTCTGTTTTTCATATTTCGAGAAATTATTTCGTAAATGCAATATTATTATGCTAGTGCAAAGATCACGACATTTATATTACTAAATACCCGATATTGACATATTTATTTTTCTCACTTGCGAAAAAATCGAAATATTTTTTCTATTTCGTCAAATTTCAAACAAATTTGAATTATGCAAACTAAAAAGTATTGATTTATGGCGCAAGGGGCTAAAAAATATTTTGAATTATGAATTACCGGAGTTTACGAATAATCGGGTTTAATCTACTATGAAATTCACCTTTTGGGACTTGCAAGTTTTAAAAATTTCGAATTATGGCGAATTTCAAATTATCGGGGTTTGAATTAACGGGGTTTTACTATATTAGGTGTACCCAAAAAATGGACATTTTTTAATATGACAACTTTGTCAATCAGCTATGCCTTGTTTGCTGTCTTGATTGCACGTTTTTTTTTACAAAAGTATTTTTTCATTCTCTCCGAACATATTCCACACATAAAACTATACATAAAAGAGCGTATTTACAGAGGAGCGACTTTTTTTTAAAAAGCTATTTTTACACAATAAAATGTCTTTATGATGTTTCACCAAAAACATTTGGTAATCACAACAGCCAAAAATATTTGTGCTATTTACGCTGACATATTGAAGTTTCTTCGATGTGATTTTTTTGTATGAAATTTAAATTGATCGATTTTAGTATTTTTGAAGTGCTTTGAAACACCTAAAACTGTCATTAAAGAACAAATTTGTGTAGAAATTGAGGTAAATTTAGAAATGTCAATTAAAAAATCAGCTAACAAAATTGATTCTCATAGCCCAGTGAGTGTACAAAGATCTATTAAAAGATTGAGAAGGTTTAGAAACACAGTGGCACCACACAAATTAAATTAAGGAAGAAAACGGTACGCAGATTGAATTAACCCACAGGAATGAAAAAATGTGGATCATACATAATACACCCGATCTAGCATAATCTAAATTGTCACTTGATTAGATCTTTGCAGCATTATTTAGATGGAAGAAAATTACATAAAAATGGTCTTTATAAAGTACTTTTTGTCATGAGTTTTCATAAACGAGGAATCAAAAATTCCTAAAACGATGGAGGAAGATGCATCTATCGATAAATTTTAGTAAAGTGTTGTTAAAATAAATTTGTTTTTAAAAAAAATATTTTTTATTTTAAAAACACTCTTTTTTGGGTACCCTTTATATCTCTGTTATTTTATCAATCAACAAATGACAACACAAAGTCAAATATTATTACATAGCAGTTAATCAGTCAAATATAACAAGCAACAATTTTATAAATGTCATTGAACCATATCTTTGAATGTAGGTATAGCACATACGAGCAAGCAAACACACGCCACCATAGATATTCATATATAGTAATAATAATTTACGTTTCTTAAAATGTGTTTAAATTTATACTGTCACAGGTTTGCTGCAATGGAAAATAAAATGAAACACTCGTTGGTAATTCCAAATTTTTATTAAACTAAATCACTGGCCACAAACATAACTAAAACACTATTCCATAATTTTGCACTGATTTGTTACACTAGAAAACTCTACACACAGGTACTCTCAATCGCTGGTTGTCTGTGTTTGTTCAGAGTCTATGACCTCACAGTCGCTTGTCAAAACAAACCGTTTTCTCGCGCCCGGCTACAGCCCATGCATCCGACCAGCTTTCAGTTTTATCCAAAAGTCCAGATTGTTCGTAAAACCTTCGATTATGTGTAGTTCTCCTCATTTTTAGAATCTTTTGACAATATTTTAAACTCATTTGAATACAATATGTGTATCATGTGGTCAATACAATATGTGGACATGTTGTCTTAATACTTAATTACGCAAAAAAACACTGATGTCCAAAGATATTTTAGTGATGCTTACAATTCTTTAGGTATTTGATGGATGTAGTGTCTGGGGAAAGCGAGGTAGTGGGACGAGAGGTATCTCTGGCAGAGAAATACCGTGGGGAGGCAGAGCGGGGACGCGAAGCTCTGAGGACTGCAGCAGAGTGTCCCACTACCTGTCAGGCCTCTCGCTGCGCAGCCTGCAGTCGACCGCTCGATCTCCCGGCCAGACATTTCCTCTGTAATCACAGCTACCATCAACAGTAAGTGACAACTTCTCAATAATATTTCTAACTTATTTATTAATAAGAGGAATAAATTAATAATATTAAAAAGTAAAATTAATCGCCCTAAGTTACGCCGTTAAGGCAAATTCACTGCAAATGCATATTTCGGCGTTTTTTACGAAAATGTGGGTTTTTATTATTCATTTATATCAGAATGTATATGATAGATTGCAATTTTTTTAGGGTGATAACTTAGATAGAACCTTTATTCTCATATAAAATTAATAAACTAAACATTATTTACAATAATTAAGAAAAATATAGACATTAATCCACAGGCCGCGGCAAAAAAAACCTTTTTAATGTTCCCGGGCGTGGAGTGGTTCGTTTAAAATTTCTATGTAAGCATAATATGTTTTTTTATACGTATAAAGTTTACTTAATTATCTAGAATCCGTACGTAGGAAATTAAGAAATATTCAATATTAAAAAAGATATAATTTTTGAAACATGCTTAAATATTTACGTTTTTTGGTCATTTTCAAACGTTGTTTATTCATATAAAAATATGATTTTAAACGATATATTGTATCTATATTCGCACTTTGAGTCTTCATTCACTATTAAAAAGCTAATTTTTTTATAAAAACCAAGTTAATTTTTAAATAAAAATTCTAAAGTATGAAAAACGACATTGTCAACGTCAGAATCCGTGTTAGATGCCGTCTGGCCACAGCGGAGGTCAGTCGTGTTTATGCAGCCGAATATTCCTCGTCATTCATTTCACTATTCATTGTACTTTTACGCCAAATTTGACATTTATATGAATTATTATTATATAATACGCTCAAAAGCAATTGATATCTCCCATATATTAAGGTTTTATATGGATTTTCGAACGGTTTCATCCTTTTTAAACTTTGAACATGTGTCACATGTCAGTTTCGGTATAATCCTAATTCAACAATTGTTCCAGATCATTTGAGGTATCAAGATACATACTGTACGCGCCGTGCGCATGCGCGTTCGCGTCTCCCATGTATTTATTTCTTGTTTAATATTAAAGGTATTATGACATGAAAAGTATTTCAGAATTATTAATATGTTTTTTAAATTCTATACCGTAAGTAATTCTTGGACGTAAATAAAATACGGGAATTTGTCGATAGATAAAATAATACATTTTGGGGCTACGTGATTGTTTTGTATTGTCATATTACGATATGCATTGATTTAAAAAGGAGTTCAGAATTATTACTATGATTCTTAAATTATTTACGGAAAATAAAAGTCGACTCAAATAATATAAGATCAGTTGTCTAAAGTTAAATAAGTAAATATTTTGATACGTGAGGTAATTCTGTGGGGATGCCTGACGCGGACGAAAGCGAAGAATATATGACCATCTCTTTCTATCAAACCTTACTGTTTTAGCAACGTATGTACCATAAATATGTAACGAACGTGTAATTTTTATTCGATTTGCGCTCAGATGACATGTCGCGCACGGCTTGAAAGGACATGATCTATCGATGTAATTTGACAGCTATGCATGTTTGTGAATCGGCTGTGCCGCCTTAAGTTACAAAGATATATTGGACTGAGGAAAATTGCTTACGCTTAAAAAAGATATTTTGGACTGAGGAATTTGTATCTGTCGGGATACAACTTTATATATAAATACATAGAAATTTAGTTTAATTGGAATCAAGAAGCTACAAAACACAAGTTTGGAAGAAAAAATTTAATTAAAATTTCAGTTTTTAATACATATTAACATACATACATATGTATTAATACAAAATATTAAAAAGCAAATGAGTTCTGATTACATATACATAAGTTGTTTTGATGTCGCTTTCTTCATAAAATCTAACAAATTCGTTTGATAATACAATGCCTTCTTTTCACACAGTATTTCATCGTAGCTAGCTTTTATTTTTTATACTTTGCTTTGTAACTATAATGCGTTCTTCATTGGAGTCTGGAATTGTATTCAAAAAAATTTAAGCCCTTTTGAATAGAGCTGAGATTTTATATGAAGCTTGCGAGCGATTTGTAAAAAAATCATCAAAATATAACAATACAAACAATAATGTATAATGTTGTTTGAGTTCTCAATTATAATATACGTATACATAAGCTGTTACATTATTTTCAATACATGGTCTTATGCTAAAATGCATAATATGCACATGACAGAGTTGTAAATGATTTTACATATATACTCACTTTGATTTCAGTTGTTTCCAGAGTTTCTCAGAGAATGAAACAGAGTGTCCGGCATGTGTTCCTAATAACATGAAGCTACTCGAAGTGTTGAGAAGTCAGGGAGCTAGCGCACACACAACTGAAGCTTTCCATGCCCAACTAGAAAGAGCGCCTGATGGGTAAGATTTAAACACAACTAACATGGAAATCCATATACATAATACATAGTGTGTTCAAAAAATATCAAATCTTGGTCGGCAGAAACACATTTATTCATACACACTATACTTACTCTAATTTCCCTCAAAGCAATCACCTTGGTAATTCACACACTTCTCTCTCAGCGGTCCCGCCACTGTTTTGGGAACACTTCTGGAATGGTGTAGAGCTAGGCCGTCACGGTCCGCACAATTTCTTCTCTTGATTCAAATCGGGTCCCTTTCAGTGGCATTTTTAATATGGGGAATAGTCAAAAATCACATAAAAACTAGGGAAATGTTATTTTGGCCAAGAAAGCCTGAATCCAAAGCGGACAATGGGAATTCCACACAGAGTTGCTTCTACTCCATCGTTAGCAGCTTCGGCATGAATTTTGCCGACACCGTCTTCAAGCCTAAATCCTCAGACAAAATATTGTACTGATCCAATGCTTACCCCAATTCATCGTTCACCAATTGTCAGACTGTCATGTGACGGTCCTGATTGATATGATCACCAGACTGTGATGTGATTTAAGCCCGCACTTGGTCAGTCATATTGTTGTTTCAGCTTATTGGGGGCCTACCAGGATGCGGTTCATTTGTGATCACTGTCCACTGTTGTATCACTCAATGATGTATCACTCCTTTATCCACGACATGCTCGTAGCATTGTTCCCACAAGTTTGTTGGCTCTGGAGAATGATTTCCACTCGGGTATTGGCAAGCTTTAGCAAAATTTAATGCGATATTGCTGATTGAATCATTCTGTCATTTCATAACAATTGACAATTCACTTCTTTACTCAGAGGTTGACTGCCAATGACTTTCTGTGGGCGGGAAAAATTCACGCATGCGCTTGAATGTCCCCTACAGTCTTCACCAAAGGATACTTCCCGTGCTTTATTTTTTTGGGTGGAAAAATAAAGATTTGATATCATTTGAACACCGCAGTATACTTAGTATTTTCAAGATTATTTGAAATATGTATTACCATCCTACGGATTGAAATAAAAATAAATTTCTCAAGATAGATCTTTTCTAAATCTGCCTGAAGTTGAAAACCCTTAAAACTAAATATACGTATTTTGTAATAAATTATGTTTGTCAATCACATTTCAGCTTTACGGTCGTAGCAGAATACTTTGGGCGAGGCGTGTTCAATAAATTAACTGTGATTTCGAATGAAGGCGTTGCTGGTAAAGCAAAGGAGCAAGTCAATTCAGAAGATATTAATAATCTTCCAAAGATATCATCAGCTATAAATACTACTAAAATTATTCCCAAAATGGACAGTCAAAACTATGGTCCTGGTGCTGAGGCTAAATTACGACTTGAAGAAGGAAACAATACAAAACAAGGTTAGAGATTATTCCTTAAGCCTATACAACATTTTTTTTTTTTAACATTTCATATACAGCAGAACCTTGGTTATTCGAAATAAATACCAAAAAAAAAAATTATTTGCAAAAAAACATGAAACTCATGAAAAAAGCTGTTAACTTTGTGAATAACATACATATTTTATGCATATTTCTTAAGAAATCATTTCGAAAACTCAATTATGCTAATGCCATTTCTATTACTAAATACAAACACAGTTATTAGAAAAAAATGATCAAACTGAAAGGGAATTTAAAAAAGTGAAAAACAATTTTAATTAACGCAAACTGAAACTATCCACGTATAATCTAAAGAAAACATGCATAGGATTCCAAAATTTTAGGGATTGCGACTTAATGTATATATATACAGGGGGATTCCACAAGGTACCTCAAAATACATAAAGGACTCCCCACACAGATGACCGCAATCAAAAAGCCAAGCCATGCACATTGTTTTATAATTTATTTTAAAAAATTCGATTTGCGGCTTAAAATGTGATAATTTATGGCACAAAGATCTAAAAATTATATCAAATTTTCGGGTTACTCAACTATGAAATTCACATTTTGTGTATTGTGTTTTAAAAATTTCAAATTATGACGAATTTCAAATTATCGGAGTTCTTACTAACGGGTTTTTCTGTATTCAATAGAGTTATACAAAATGTATTATTAAATACTCTATATAATAATTTATTTTTAATCCTTACAGTTCTTTCAACTGACAGTCAGAAATCTACCACAGCAAAGAGTTCCATCATCATTCCAGCATCGGAAGGCCGGATGCGTTTAATGGAGCAAAAACAGAGGGAAACTCAGTACAGTTCCAGTTTAGAAGCTAACTTAAATCGCTACAACCATACTGAACAGTTACCCGCTAGGCAAAACCTAGGCACGTCGTATATGAATACATCTAATGATTATCTCGACAAAGATTCCAAAAATAGCACCCCGAGAAAGGGTTCTCCTTTGTCTTTAAAAAGTAGAGTCATTGATAGAATTTCTCCTTCGGTTCATTCTGAAAATGTCAATATTGAGAATGTCAACCCAATATCCAGTAAATTGCCAATTTCTAAATCAGTCGCTAATCCATTTGAAGAAGATATATCATATGATGAAACGAAAAACCCATTTGCTGATGATGAAGAGGAAAGTAAAGGAAATAATCCTTTTGAAGAGGGTGAGGATGAAGATTATGATAAGAATTTAAATCCATTTGATTAAGTATGAGCCATATAAGCAGTAGTGATAGTCAAACCGTTATTTTAATCAGTTACACGTTATTTGAGATTTGTATCTGATTATATTGTGATTAGTGACCGAGATAACTTTATCTAGTACGGATGGTTGCTCGTTGACAATTGTGAAATATTAGTTATCGGTCATCGATACAATCAGATAAAATCTCAAATTAGTATGTCAGTTAAAATGCCTTCACTAATAATCTTCGGGGCTCTTGATTTATTACTAAATAATATTGATACAACTAAACTACTTCTATGTATCTTGCAAATTCCTTTATTTTCTTTAATCAAAATACTCTATATTTATGCGTATAAATGTTCAAATGATTTTATTGTTATAATATTTAAATTATTTTAAGTTATATAATGTGTCTCAGCTAGTCTGAGCTATCTCAACATGCACTGAAAAATTTATTGAGTGACTATGTAGTTACTTAGCTGAACTATATTGTTTCACATATTAACAACAACACAGAGTAATGTTTTTGTTGCCATAATTTTGTTAAAATAAAATAATATTGTTATTATGATAGTTTTCACTCAAATTCATAAATTTCCTGAAATATTAATGTGCTATGTTGTGAGAAAACAAGTACTGGCTAGAACGGTATTATTTTATAAACATTCAGCAGAATACATTTTTTAACCCAAACTGGTGTTGTGAAATTGCATTCCATAAATGGAGTCAGAAGTTATAAAAATACTAGTATAATTACTAAATATGACTTTGTACTTGGATAATTTTTAGGCACTACATTGTGAAAAATTTAAAAAAACTTAAATGGGAGCTTGTTTCATACATGGGACGCTAAACACACAGTTGCAATACTTAGCATACTTGGTTGCATGGAATATAATCATTTAGCCGGTCGGGTGCTGGAGTGCAGATCTGTGCTCTCTAGACACGTATGCGAATTTGGCATAATTTACCTGCGTTTATGGGTTTTTAAAGCGTATCATTGGTTATATCTCAAGTTTTTAAATGAATGAACGAGTTCTATTTGTCAAGTAACTTAATTTGCCACGCAAACCGGACAAAAAGTCATTCCAAATATTGTCTTCGAACCGCGCTTTATTTATCTGTTAAAAAAGTGTTATTTTTAAATAAAAAAGTATTAAAATTATTTTTTTTTATATTCTTTGATATATTTAGAACGAAAATATTGAAATACAGTAAATACATATCTTTAGTGTTATTGCTTCCATGGTTTTATTTGATAAACATGTACATTTCTGCCATTTTTTCATTATTTTCTTATTTATTATGACTTATTTTCATAATTAATGAATAAGTAATTATTGTAGAAGTAATTATTGAAATATAAGTAATTATTGAAGTCTGTATATTGGGAAACCAGAAACTGCAACTTTTTAGCGATTATTGTTGATTTTTACATGAATATAACCATCACAAAAAAGTGTCTAAAAAACAGCAACCATGCGCGAAATTGCGCGGCATACGACCGGTTAAATAATTTTGTTACCCAAAAATCACAAAAAACAATGTTTAATCAACACAACAATACTACAACAAAAACTATAATTTAATTACCAAACTTACTTATCATCATACATAGGGATAGGCAGAGAGGATAAAACTTCACACTCCGCTGTCCTGACATACAGTCTTCTAATGCAAGCTTGTCGATTTTTGAAGCTTCCAATTGGGTCATCTGTCTGATTGCCATATCTATTGCGGACGTCCTCTGTTTCTGTTGCCTTCAATATTCATATTATATATTTTCTTTCCCAACTTACGTTTTACATGCCTTAACCATCTCAGCGAACCTGCTATCTTTCATTGCATTGACTGTGCTTCATACAATTTCAAGCAAATCGCAACTTATTCAAATAATTTTTTTCACGTGTTTAATTTCATGTGTGCCACGCAAGCAGTTAAACAATTTATTTTCTATTCAATATATTTCAATTTCAAAAATTGTATTTTTTATTGAACAATTGAAAAATATGGAACAAGCAATGTGGTATCTTGTCTCATTTTTTGAGAGTTAAAAGTTTCTTAGCCGCAGAGTTCATGATGGAAATGATATTGCGAGCTAAGTCAAGCGTTTGAGAGTTTTTGCCGCTTTGGACAAATGTATTTTCTTTTTTATGTATAAGATTATTTTATCTTCCAGCATGCATTAATATAGTGCGTATTATTGTAAATTTTTATATTTATGTGATATTATAATCATAGATATATATAATCTATTATAAGAATTGTAAATGCTTATTATTAAATTTATTATTTAATATCTACTTTGTTTTCATATTTTTATACATATTTATTTTACATCCTTGCCATTATGCCAGGTGTAGACAGAGACCATAGGTATTAAAATAATCCAAATCCAAGTTTAGAAATTGGATGCGTTTGTGGAATTTAGTCCATAAATCGAAATTATTTTATATTTAATAAATTGGGACTTACTTTTCACACACTCTTAATACAAAAATCAATAATTCAAATTCTTATATGACAATCTAAAATCTCATCATTCATCAGTCTATTAAAGGAGTAGCTAAGATGGCAGAGAATTAGCTTGGCATGAAAAATTACAAGGATGGATATTCAGCGCCCTCAAAATCTTTTTTTCCATTTTAAAAATATTTTGGAGGTGCCTGTTATCGATTCTGGTAAATATATTTGGTAAAAATAAAACAGTAAAAGTGAAAGCAAATAAAAATGAAAATTTGAGCACATTATTTCTAACTCGTTTCGTAACAAATTTTATTAGGGGACCCGCTGAATAAACAATCTACTTAATCAGTTGATAGGTTTATCACACATGGTCATGTCAAAATATGTAAATGGCTCACTCCGCGATTTCATGAAAATTCGAGCATTTTGACGGATTGAAAAAAAAACAGGAATTTTTAAATTTTTATGCAAAACTGAATTAAGCTGTTAACAAATAGATTCTATGTAAAAGGCACTCATTAAACTCGAATAGTTTTAGAGAAAAATGCAATGAAAATATTTAAATACAAGCAGATGGTTAAGAAATCATTTTGAAAGGTAATCAATATTTGAAAATGTTCATGAATAATAAAACTCTTAGTGTAATAATTCATGGAAATATAATATATTTTAATTTTACTAAAAATTGAAAGCAACATAAAACAAAAATTATAAACAAATACTAAATATTTGAATAAATAAGGATAAAAATAAATATAAAATACGTATATAACTAGTAAAAATGTTAAAATAGAATCATATAAATAAAAACAAGACAACATAATGTCCTCTCGTAATAACTAAATTACTTCCAGTAACTGAAAGTTTTTCGAAAAAAGTTATTTTGGAAGGTTTTTGGCTTTTAACCCCTGGTGTGCCGCCACGCGTTTCACAGCGGCAGACAACGAAACACAAAATGTTTCCGTTGTCTGCCGCGCTAAATAAAACATAAAAGCGCTATTATTTTTTTCTTAAAGATACGTAGGTAAGGAAGGTTTTTATTCGTACTTGTTTTATCACATTACCACTGTTAATTTTTATACTATAACGACTATAACAGTTTCTTTCCACTTATCATATTAAATATTGCCTTACCCAAGGAAAACGATTATAAAATGAAATACTGAACTTACATCAGGGTTTTGTTTGTTTTATTTCATATTTCGATAGATTTTACGCCGAAGGTACAAAAAAATTGTAATATAATATCAATAAACTGAATAAAAAACATTTCCTAAAATGAGCGTCATTGCGAGCGCGGATCCGCTTAAAAAGGCAAGGTGATTTGAACAATTTGAACACAAATTTAGAGTGAACCAAGATTTGTTGAAAAGGTAACTTTCCAAAATCATAAACTACGAAACAAAGTCTTTCATACGATGTATGATTCGCAATAAATTTGAAATAAAAAGATAACAATAACCGAAAACAAGACTCACGCACTACCAACGGACACTGAGAACTTTTATGTGAATTTATTCAAAAATTTACGTCATTTTTGACTTAACTTCAATCTGGACATAGTCCTCTTCGTTTTAGAAAAGGCCTATGTCCAGATTGTCCAGCAGTGGAACAATTGTGGCTGAAAGAGGAACTGAAGGGTAATGAAAATATTGGATCTCTTTTTGGGATGGATGTATAATTAATCATAATTGTGATAGTTTGCGAAATAATCCTTTTGGAGAAATTAATAATGCATAGTTGTATGCATCAAAATCGCTAGGAAATGTGCTTTGCACGAAGTAATGGAACCTATGATAGGGCGGTTTTATTAATTTGTCTTTATCTATCAATAAGTTGCCTTGTCAAGGAAGGTGGAGCGGGAATTTCAAACACTCCGGCGGGTTTATATACATTTATTGTAAAAGAAAAAAAAATTAAACCTTACGTTCTAAAGCACTATTACTAATTTTATAACTAATCCTAACCTAAACGCCAGCAGTTCGACCGTCACAGAAGTCCGTCCTGTCCTTTCACATTCTGTTCAAACAAAAAAAATCACAACACACTAAAACACGTGTCCACTATCAGAGGCCCTCGTGGCCGCCATCTGGATGCCGCGGGTGGCTCGCCGCGTGGTCCAGACCTGGCGCGTCCGGCGGCGGGATCCACGATCGGCTGGAGGCATCTGGCCGGAGTCTCGGTAACCCGCGGGAAGCGCACGTGGTCCAGGCCGCGGAAGCACGTCGGTCCCCTCCGGTCGCTGCTGGGGCCGAGCTGCAGAAAAGCGTCAGGCCTTCCTCGGGAGCCCGCCGAGGTGAAGCGGCCATCGCCTGGAACCGTCCAGAGCGCTGCAGGCCGCCTTCTCCTCAAGCGACGTTGACGGCGCCGCCCCGCGTTCTTGAACACACGTGGCGGCGGCTCAGGGCCCGCCGCCGAAGGGGCGGCCGCGGGCGAGGAGCCCGAGCTGTTGCGGCGGTGGCGGTCGGAACGAGACAAGGGGGCGTTCTTGGCCCTCCGGCTTCGACTATCTGTGTATGCGGGGGAGAGGGGTAGCCTCCCCCACCCGCAATGGCACCCTATCAACCCCTGGCGGTGCGGGGTGGCAACCCGTGGTGCCGCGCGAAATTTAAAATTACCTAAACCTATTATAAAATAAAACTTATATTCTAATTTAAAAAGGACGCGATGCGGAACGTCACATGCAGGTCGCGGACGCATCAAATGCCCCCCCCTTTTTGTGACGTGTCCGTATCGCGTGTGATTAAAATAATACTCTAAATAATATGCTATACTTATACACTACCCTCCCGCGATAACCTTTAAACCTAGCCAGGATTATAATAGAATTTCTATTGCTTCACTTATCTCACGGCGCGCGCGTCTCGTATGTACCAGCCCTTCTTGTAATCATAGCCGTCGAAAAAAATCCAAAATATTCCACATTCTCACGTGAAGAAAAAATATTAATCGAAAATACCGCGCGCCCGCGGTCTACGAATAACGCAGGTTGGCGTTTTGATTCGTGCTGTCGCCGCCCTTGGCAACAACGGCTTCTGCCTACACGAATCTCCACCCTCCCCGAATTAACTTCGCGTTCCCGCATGCTACTGACTCTACCCGCGCCCCAGAATCCTTGTATACTTTCCTAAACGGATATTCTGCGTATCGTCGTTTTCGTTCGTCTTTCCTCGTCGTCGTCCTCCTTGTGCATCCATATCGGCGCCCTGCCGATGATGGAGCCGTGCTCATGACCGCTGCCTGGGTCCTCCGTCGTCTCACGCTCGTCTCGCTTCGTCTACGTCGGTTCCGTGTCGCCCTGACACCGGAACGATTCTCTCTCGTTACCCGTATAGGCTCGTACACAAGGCTCACTTACGAAAAAACATTTACCCCGCAAAATTATAAAATCGGCTATGATAAAAAAATAGAATTAAAAAAAAACACTCAAACTCGATCGCGTTGTCAGAAAAAACAAAACGGGCCGTTACACACGCGACATACGGTTTTTCAGCGTATGTACCTATAAGATAAATAAAGCACGTAGAAATTGTCCATTATAAGGACCTGGATATTCTAAACCTATCCTAGAAAATATTACCTACGGTCTACTTGTGTAAATGCACGTGGTATGCTCGACCCGGCTCGAAATTCTCGGTAATGCCCGCGCTCGGCGAGGCTTAACCCATCTGGTTGCGCGCCGCCCTCGGCCGGCCGGAAATTCCGAGAAGTGCCCCAAATTCGCCCTCTGACCACGACCACGTGCGTTTTACATCAAAACTTTAAAACTTTCACTAAAATCAATAAAACTAAAACTATCCTAATCTATTGTTGGGCACCACGATTTTTTTTTAATGTATTCTAATTTACACACTATGAATTTAAACCGGCACAAGATTATAAAAAAAAATCGAAAAAACTAATCTCGCGGTTCTCTATATACTATTTCGCGCCGCTCCGACTTTCCTTGACATTCTGACCTCAGGGTAGGTTCGCCGAGAAACACTTTCTCGGCGCGTCCTTGCAAAGGACGCGTGCCCTCACGTTGCGGGGCCATTTGATAGGGCGGTTTTATTAATTTGTCTCCGTCTATCAATAAGTTGCCTTGTCAAGGAAGGTGGAGCGGGAATTTCAAACACTCCGGCGGGTTTATATACATTTATTAAAAGAAAAAAAAATTAAACCTTACGTTCTAAAGCACTATTACTAATTTTATAACTAATCCTAACCTAAACGCCAGCAGTTCGACCGTCACAGAAGTCCGTCCTGTCCTTTCACATTCTGTTCAAACAAAAAAAATCACAACACACTAAAACACGTGTCCACTATCAGAGGCCCTCGTGGCCGCCATCTGGATGCCGCGGGTGGCTCGCCGCGTGGTCCAGACCTGGCGCGTCCGGCGGCGGGATCCACGATCGGCTGGAGGCATCTGGCCGGAGTCTCGGTAACCCGCGGGAAGCGCACGTGGTCCAGGCCGCGGAAGCACGTCGGTCCCCTCCGGTCGCTGCTGGGGCCGAGCTGCAGAAAAGCGTCAGGCCTTCCTCGGGAGCCCGCCGAGGTGAAGCGGCCATCGCCTGGAACCGTCCAGAGCGCTGCAGGCCGCCTTCTCCTCAAGCGATGTTGACGGCGCCGCCCCGCGTTCTTGAACACACGGGGCGGCGGCTCAGGGCCCGCCGCCGAAGGGGCGGCCGCGGGCGGGGAGCCCGAGCTGTTGCGGCGGTGGCGGTCGGAACGAGACAAGGGGGCGTTCTTGGCCCTCCGGCTTCGACTATCTGTGTATGCGGGGGAGAGGGGTAGCCTCCCCCACCCGCAATGGCACTCTATCAACCCCTGGCGGTGCGGGGTGGCAACCCGTGGTGCCGCGCGAAATTTAAAATTACCTAAACCTATTATAAAATAAAACTTATATTCTAATTTAAAAAGGACGCGATGCGGAACGTCACATGCAGGTCGCGGACGCATCACCTAAATGTGGACTTCATTTTGGACCATGAATAAGAACTATTGAATATTTTAATTTCTTTGTTGACATCACCACTCAATATTTTTTGTTGATATTATGGCAACATTTTGAAAACTGTCAAATCTGTCATAAATACTCTAAATACTAAAACCAAAATACGGAGGTCTGTAAAACGGTAGCACTAATGTATACGATATACAAGTTGTAAACATGAAGCAAATTCAGATATTTTGACATTTTTCATGAATTTTCTTTTCATTATATTCCATGTTAATGAAAATGCTTTCGGAAATGGTTAAGTTTACCTCACAACATAGAGCATTATATTGCTATCTTATAATGAGTGTTTGGATTTTTTTGATAATAGCAGGTATTATCATTGGTATATAACTAATTGTTTATTTCTTATTTATATTTCTTTGTATTTGTTAAATTCTTCATTACGATTTGTAATAACATTTATTATAAAATTATACTGATAGTTTGAAGTTACTCCGTGACGTTACTAGGATAAAGCAGCCAATGCGGTGCATTAGGGCCGCGGGAGAAAGAATATCCTTGCCCCACAATGCTTTTGGTACTTTATATAATTTTCCCAGCGCTATGGACAAATATTTTTATAAAATCCTCAGCAAGAAATGCGATTACAATTTTAAAAATGATTTCTTACGAAAGCATTACCAATGTATACAGTAGTACTTTGCTAATACGTCTGGTCAAGGATCAAACTGTCCCCAGTTGTATACCTATATATAAATGCCTAAAAATACTTTTTTTTTTCAATAACATAGGAAACAAGACTATTTTGTTCCTCCTATTTTATGGATAAAACCATTTAATAGTTTTATAAATTTTTTTACTTTTATTTCTATTTAGAGGTCCAATTTTTTTAATTACGCCACTGATTTTTAATTACGCTCGGGGTTTTTGTACTAATTTTTATGTGGACAATGGAATGACAGTGGAAATAATATATTATATATATGACACGTAGGAAGATACATATTGTACGTGGATTTTTATTTTAAGGTATGTATAAATATATTGCAACAGAAGAAGGTGTAAGCATGCCAAAACAATCTGCATACAGAAGAGAAAATCGTCACCATATGAAAGGAGATACGAAATTTAAGAAAATAACAAACAAGTATTGTAATTCAGCTGATCACATTAGCCTTGGTTCTGAAGGTAATAGATATGTAATTTGATATAGTCAACATTTTTTTTCTATATTCCACTTCAAATTCCAAATCCTTTAATTCATATTGTAAAACATTTCTTAGTGTTGTGAATAATTTCCTGTTTTCTCCAAGTTAATGGCATTTTGCCAGATGCCAAAGGTCTCTTATTTGTTCTAGGCTTTAAATAATAAATAAATAATCTTTTTTACTCATAATTCATTTTTCCTATTCACACGTTCATTCTACAGCAAATTTTTTGATATTATAATTACATATGCTGATTCATTTGTGTATTATACTTGTGGCACTTACACACCAGACTAGTTATTTTATTTTTCTTGAATGAATATTGTAATTAAACCAACAAATCACTAGTTTTTCATTAAAAAAATAACCTAAACGCATATAAAAATTATTGAATGTACCTTACTGAATTGTCGTTTTATATCTAATAAATTTTAAAACAAGTGTGAGAGTGTATTTTATGTTATTCAAAAATTAGTTGTTTTCTGTTTTGTATGTATGTATGTTAATAATTTTTTCTCAGGATTGGCTGATGAATCGTGGGCACTTCAAGGAGTAATGATAATAATACGTCACGGAGACAGAGGTCCTCTGACTCACGTTAAAGGAATAGAGAATGTTGATTGTAATGTACCATTTCCTTCCCAATTACTTCACAGGTGATTCGTCATAATTCATAATTCAAAATTCCTGTAATTCGTCATCGTCTCTAATTTATATATACACTTATTCTGATGATGGCCATTAAAATTTGTACTACTATAAACGATACATGACGACATGGAAAGCTCAGTGATCATGATTGGAGATTTTAGTATAAGCCAATTAAATCATTACAAAAATTAAAGTTTTATTCACTAGCAAATTACAGTGAAACTCTCTTAACACGTTTTTTAAGGGACCAGCAAATAAAAACTTATTAGGCGTGAAAACATATTAACAGTGATTCAATATTTTTTTCATATATTATTTACACTTTCTAAATTTTGTATTTTAATTGAATTTTCGTTTATATAATATGACAATTTAAGGACATTTTATTTTAAAAAATAAGCAGGTAAATATATATATTTGTAAAATATTACCTATGTGAATAGTACCTGAGGGTCAGAAAACAATAAAAACCACCAAAACAAAAAAAAATTTAGCACTGTCAAAAAATATTTTATTATTAACCATACTAAAGGGAACCATAAAATAACTTATGTAGGTATGTCACTACCTATGTGCAAACCTTAATTTTAAAAGAAATTTATGTAAGTTATCTAAATTTTAACTCATTAAGGCCGGCGCCACACTATGCATTTCTTATGTCTCGTCAAATCCGCAACCGAATTTAGAGCCTGTCCGAATGACGCATCTTACGCGCGAGTCCATTCGCGCGTTTCAATTTTTGCGTCCAGATACCGCATTTTGTCTAGTGTCTTGTTTAGTGTCTACGCGCGAGTGCACTCGTGTCATCTGGACAGGCTCTTAGCAGTCACATTGTATATTGCACGGCGGACCGCGCAGAGAACAAACACGTGCGGATAATCTGTCAAATGTGGCGCGCTGCAATCATAAACACGAGACGTGACATCACTGATTTTACGTTGACGTAAGTTCCGCGGGCGGGGAAACGAACAGACGCCGGTGGAACGATTGATGATCCGCGTAGTAGCGGCGTTCCGCAGCGTCAAAGACGCGACGGAAGATACACCTAGTGTGACGCCGGCCTTAGAAAACGATAGGGGATATTACGTTATTAATATTGCCGATTGTTTCCTCGAAGAAATACAACCAAAATGAAAACAGTTTCGTTTAGGCGACTATATAAAAAATTATCGTAAATAATCGCCGGATAAATTTATTTATTAAATATTATTTTATTAGCCTGTTCAAATACTACAGGGTTTTTTCACCAGCTAGAACATTTGTGACACTGCCAAAACCACTTAATTTTTATTGCGACCATTTTTCATTTTTAGGAATGTTGAACAAAATTTCGTCTTCCGAAAAATGTATTATGAAGATTTATTTGTATGAATAAATTGAGTTCGGCTATAAATATTTTCACTACTTAGGCGAGAAACGAAAATAAGCGGAAACGTATTAAGCCTAAAAAAAATATGGGGTTTGTATGGGACTTTTTCAGGGCCGCAGAATTTAAACTTATTTAGCGGAAAAACTTATTAAAAGTGAATTTGTTAAGCTAGTTTCACTGTATAAATTTATATTTAGCATCTTAATTTTTTAGCATCTTAAAACTAACAAATTATAAATTTATTATATTTACCATCTTCATTTGCTGTCTCTTCACCTTTTAAATTTCTTGTCTCTATCGAAACATGGGTCCCCAAAAAGAAAATGCATGTATGTGTGTTGACAAGTATATTTTGATTAGAATTAAAGTTTTTATCACATATCTTTTTATAATTTACATTCAATGACAAATACATAATATGTAAGATTATTTATTATTCTTATTAGTTTATGTTTATTAGGCTTTTATATTTTTTATTAACCCCTACAGGTATCAGGAATACATAACTAATATGACTGCCTTGGGCAAGGCACCGTGGTCCCAATCACCCGGTCCATTTCACAACCTTCCTCTTTTACCTGGCGTGCCTGCAGGGGCATGTCGTTTGGGTCAGCTCACTCCTCGGGGGCTTTTGCAACTCCTCACCACTGGGCATCTCCTCGGCCAAGCCTATACCAACAGACTTGGTTGGGATTTCTATGGGAACAAGTCAGACTATAGAGGTTATAATTTACCATACCATACTATCCTACCCACATATATGTACAGTAGAGCGTCGATTATCCGAACGTCGATCAACCAAACGACCGCTTGTCCAAACTACTATGTCCGCCCAACCCGCGCTTGCCTACCCCTCCCGCCTCCCACGCTACAGTGCTCGTGCACTTGTCGCGTCTTGTTAATTGTATTCGTGTATTACTTCAAAGTAGCCGCCAGTCGATAAACTAAATTTTGCCGCGTGAAAGTAAACTCTCGATTTAAAATGCCTAAACGTAAACGTGTTGTCCTTTCTATGAAAGATAAATACGAGCTTAATAAACGGTTAGAGGAAGGCGAATCTGAAGTTATCCAATGAATACCAAGTTGGTAATTCTACTACGAAGTTGGTAAAGCTTTGCCACGAAAAACTCTTGCTTCACGTCGTGAATTAGCAGCACCTGGTCCTAAAATAAGCAAGGATAGTAGGGATGATAGATAGATAGGGAAGTAGCATTAGCACATGCTAAGGCAGTGATACGATACAGAACGCCCATGCTTGTAATTGGTAAAAGCAAGAAACTATGTTGTTTCAAACACGTTAATATGTCTGCGATGCCTATCGTTTACACTTCGTAAAAGAGTGCTTGGATGGATAGTACAATTTTCATGGAATGGTTTACAGAAACTTTTATACCCTCTGTATAAGCCCATCAATTAAAAAATGATAAAAGAGAGAAAACATTATTGTTCTTGATAACGCACCAACTCATCCATCATGTGACATCGTAAATGAAAAAGACGAGTTTATAAAAGTCATGTTTCTTCCACCTAACGTGACTTCATTATTACAACCCGTGGATCAAGATGTTATTGAGACTTTCAAACGGTATTATAGAAAAGAATTGTTATGTAAGTGTATGTTATTGTATGTAAGTGTGTGTATGTAAGTGTAAGTGTAAGTAAGTATGTTACTTTTGGAAAAAGAAGAGGAGGGAGAAGAAAGCCTGATAAGAAATCATAAAAATATTGATTTGAAAGACGCGTCCTACATGATCTGAGCAGCATGGGACAGTGTAAAAGAGCAGAACTTGAAAAAAGCGTGGAATAAAGTTTTGTGTATAGTGGAAAATCCTCAAATTGTAGGTCTAAATGAGAAACAGGAAGATATGTCTGATATATGATATGCTAAAAAAGCCGATTGCCATGAATATAATGAAGAATAGGTTCAACAATGGATGGGTATCGACGATGAAGATCCTGGGTACAAAATTATGCAGAATAGCGAGATTTTAGACCTCATGACTAATAAGGCTGACGCCACCGCTAGCACCTCATCAACTGCAAGTACAGATAATGAAGATGAAAACATAATTGGTGCTTCTGAAGCGTTTACTTGCTTAGATATTGCCTTGCGTTGGTTTGACACAACACAAGCTGAAAGCGACCAGTATCAAATATCTGTCCTTAAAAAAGTACGTAACCTAGCCGTTCGTAAGCGGGTAGGCTTGCTTCGGCAGAGGAAGATTGACGATTTTATAAGCGTTAATTGTACCTAGTATGTACATACATGTTTTATTACAAGATTGTCTGCATTTTTTTTTGTTTAATTCCTATTTGTCTTTAAAGATATAAATGTAAATATGGTTTTTATTCACCTGTACTAAATATGTATGGCTGAATCAATACAGTTCGATTATCCGAAAATAACGGTTTTCCGAATATCCGCGTCCCCCAATTAGTTCGGATAATCGACTCTCTACTGTACTATTATTTTCCTTCTCACTTTTATTCTTATTAATTTTTAAATAACCGCAGCTTGAAAAACTATTGGTCTAATTTCTCAGAGAAATGTCATAAAAATATTCTTTTTAGCACATATTGAATAAACTTTGGATTTTTTTAAACAAAATTTGTGAGTGTTATGCGTGAAGCTGGTCTGCCTTGTCAAATTTTTTCTAGATTCCTCAATTTCGATATTCGGTGTGGAACCTCTCCGTGCGAATTATTGAAATTAATTATAATGTATTGAAAATAATTTATTTTCTCTTGTTGATTATGGATGATTTTACAGATGTAAGTTCTTCAAATGCCACACCAAAACCTACTGGAAATACAAAATCGAACAAAAATCAAGATGTTACAAAAAAAGCACCAAACAATCCTCTTAATCAGCCTGTAAAAACCATCAGTGATGATTCAAAAAGTTTTGTTCAAAGTGGAAGACCTGCTGATGGTAATAAAAAATAATATATGTAATTTTTACTTAAAGTAGAGCTTTAGGTTTTACTTAAGGCTGGAACATGCACTGGAAATGCATATTTCAGCATTTTTTTTCGAAAATGTGGGTTTTTATTATTTACTAGCTGTATGTATCCGGTGTTGCATGGGTTAAGGATTAAGTTAGAAATAAAATTGTGGAGGATTAAAACAATGTTTCCATTTAATAAAGGTTGGGATGGATAGGATGCCTGGGGAAGAAATGTGGTCTATTTTTTCCATCGCGAAAATTTGGGTCCAATTGGTCAAGCGGTGTAGATTTGTACAGAATATATATCGGGGGGAAGAGATGGGTTAGAGGGGGTAGAGGAAATGTCGCCTATATTACCCGACTGGTCCTAAAGAATAAGTATACAAAATTTGGACCAGATCGGTTAAATGTACAGATTCGCATTGAAAATTTTAGGGGGAAGGGAAGGGGTAAAAGGGGAGAGGGGAAATGAGAAATGTCACCTGTGTTGCCCGCCGGGTCCTAAAAAATAAGTTTCTAAATTTTGAGTTTGATCGGTCGAACGGTACAGATTTGCACTGAAAATATATCAAGGGGAGGGAGGAAGTGTCATCTATGTTGCCCGCTGGGTCCTAAAAAATGAGTTTTCAAATTTTGAGTCAGATCGGTCGAACGGTACAGTTTTGCATTGAAAATATATCAGGGGGGGTGAAGGGGTAGAAGTGGTGGGAGGAAATATCGTCTATAACCGCCAGGTCCTGAAGCATAACTATGCATAATTTGAGTCGAATTGGACAAACGGTGTAGAATTGTATAGAGAACAGACATTGAGTTTTAAGGTATAAATAATAGACAAGCAAAGACAACCGAATGTAATCAAAAAATTTGAATTCGGAAAAGTTAAGTACTTATATCTAAATATTTATCAATATTGAAAGGGTAGGTACCGACGCCTTTTTTTCAAATAATATGTGCGAATTTGAATGGAACGCTGTGTCAAAATTTCAAAGCAATCGGTAAAGAACTTTCAGAGATTAGTGATTTTGTACAAACGAACATTTACATTTTTATTTATATAGATTTATTTATTTATTAAAAAAATATATTAGCATTAATCGACAGGCATGGCCACAAAATTCGTTTTTAGTGTCTTAGAAATCGCCCTTAGTTACGGAATATTTGAATGTATGCAGAATATGTTTTCTTACAAGTTAAAACTAACATTATGGTAATAAAACTGTATTAAAATAATTAAGAAATGTTCAGTATTAATGAAGTTATTAATTTTTAAACTTGCAGGAAATTTTTATGTTTTTCTGATGATTTTGAACAATATACTGTATTTACTCCCGCACATTGAGTCTTCGACAACTATTTAAAAGTTAGTTTTTTATTCAAAACATTTTATATACGGCCGCTTATTATTTTTGAAGAAAAAAATCACTAAAAACATATTTCTATGCAAAGTTTGACTTTAATATGAAGTTATATTATACTGTCAAAAGTATTTGATTTTTCCTGTAAAAAAGGTTTTTTGGCTCTCTTTATGTGAATTTATTGGTTATTTCATTATTTCCACTCTTATATGTGTACCCTTGGGTAAAAAGGGTACACTTATATGTGTACCCTTTTTTTGTTATTATCTGATTTGGCGATCTTGGACCACACATATAAGTTATTTTTCAATGGACATATTACGAGAAATGCATTGAATGAAATGATTTAAAAAGGATTGCAGAAATTTTAATATGTTTTTTAAAATTATAGATAGAAAATAATAAGAATTTGAATCAAATAACACACAAGCATTCCATGGAATTCAAAATAATGTAAGCATTTTAATATATGCAGTCGGACATTGGCTGTCTTCAGGTGTCCTTGGTTGTTTCTGCATGTTTTAAGTGTCGGCGTGTCGATTATATCATTGTGTCCTTCTATCATAACTTTTCACTTTAGCAATAAATAAGCCAAATATAACGAAACTCCCATGTGTATCCGATGTGAAGAGCACAATGAAATCACAGAATAGCTCAAATTTATAACTCCTAAGTGAATGTCCAGTCTTAATCAGAGCCTCCGGTCACATTGAAGCCTAACATCATTGAATTACTTTAATTTTGTACTGCGTTCAGCAGGGTTGCACGGTGCATCCAAGCCAAAAAGCTGTGCATTACTAATTACAAAATAAAGATTAAAGGTTTATATTACAGTCGTTTGAAATATTTATGTATTCAAAAATATCTATATGGTTAATATATTTTATATGAACCATATAGATATGTAGGTGTTCAATTCTCAATGTTTCGCTGGAGTCATATCACATCGTCTTTAGGAGAGTGTCCTGAAGATGCTGTGATATGACTTCAGCGAAACATCGAGAGTCGAATATTACGCATCTATACGGTCTTCATATTATATAAAATATACATTTTTGTTTTAATAGCTAAATTATAAAATGGATGTTTAATATAGATTATACTACATAAAAATACATTATGAATACTCTCTATGTAACACCAAACTAGAAAATGTTGCCTGTATTCGTGACTTAAGTTTCGACTTATTATTATTAGACTCAAAACTTACTTTTATTAACCATATAAATGCGATAAATTGTAAGTCTCTAAAATTGCTGAGATTTGTTTTAAGGACATCACACCCATTTCAATCAATTGAAAGTATTAAAATATTATACATATCTCTTGTCCGGAGCCAATTAGAATATTGCTCATCAGTTGGTCTCCATATTATAATGGGCATATAGACAGTATTGAGCATGTCCAACGCAAATTTCTCAAATACATTAACTACAAGATAAGCATACCAATACAAAAAATAGAATACAATAACCTATTGAAGAGACCGAAATTACTGTGTTAGTAAAATGCTGTAGTTAGTAAAATATTAAAAATTGGTAATGAATTTGGTTATATGGTTGACGTTTTCAATGACAGTGTAGTGAAAATAAAGGTTATATTTAAGAGACAATATTATTTCATTATTAACTGCTGATAACATATACATGTAATAATGTGTAATATATTTTTTTTATACACATTACTGCTCCGTATTTTATATTTTTAATTTTAACACTTATATTTTAATGCTTATATTATGTTTTAAATTTATATTTTTAATTTTTATTTTTATACTCATATTTTAATGCTTATACCTGATACTTTCACTGCTTATACCTTTTTTTTTATGTACTTTATATTCATATATTTTATATTTTACTGCTTATTTCCGATATTGTTTAATGTATATACTTTTTGATTTTATGTATTATTTTTTTATGTAAAAGCCTGTAATGGGCATTAAAAAGTAAATAAATGAATAAGTAAATAAATTTGTGGGGTATAACAGCAAAGGCAGCAATATCCAAAAAATTTAAAAAATGTTTTGACTGCAGTCACCAAAGATTACTAATTTAAAATGTACTGAATTTTAGTATTCTTTTGTTTATGTATCTATCCCTTCTAAAATCATGTTTCCTCTATTTAGAGACTATGTTTCCTATAAAATCTCGAATTCAGTTAATTAATTAAGTTAGTAATCCTCGATGACTGCATTCAATTTTTTACTGCTGCCTTTGCTTTTATACCCCACATATGGCATTGTAGAACATTTAATTGATTGTATTGTACCTTATTTCACTTGTCAAGGCGACATAGTTGTGCACAGCACTCGTTACCGTCGTGCCCTTCAATCCGCCCTCGCCCTGCTGTGGGGTGCCCTCGGGGAGGCGGGGGGTGCGGGAGGAGGGGTCGGAGGAGCCTCCGCCCGAGAGAGCCCCAGCCTCACCTTCTGCTCCGAGGACTGCGCCTGCCCTGCGGCTGAATTCTACGCAAGGTACACTTTCTTTTTAGTTCAATTGTTTTTATTCAGAAAATATTGAACTAACTGTACCGAAAATTCATAACGAATCTGATGTTTACTGTTATTCTTAGTATTTTATAAAAATATAAACTGTTTCGACCAAATTACAAAAAATAAAAAAAAATTTGGTGCCAAATTAAAGAGGTTCTGCATAATTCAAAATGTTTTTTTTGTCCCTTGAATTTTGAATTAACGAGGTTCTACTGTATTATGACATATCGATGAGCCCAAATTAACACTCACATTTTTATTTGCAGGAAGGTGTCTCAAGAATCCAAAAAACGTTTGGAGACCCATCCAGCCATTGGTGAACTGGTAACCCATCTTTCCAATATTGTTTTTCAGGCTCCATCGCAATCTTCTAAAGATCCTCATATCCTGGAGGACGCTTTACTCGTTTATTTATGTCATACTGCAGCATTACCATGCTTAGAAAAACCCATAGAAGATTCTGTAAAAAATCAGAAAAATCTCAAAAATATTAAAGAATCTCCTGCAAATTACAAAACAGCAGATGGAAGAGTAAGGGGACTTCTCGATGTTAACGAATCTGTTTCAGAAAATACAAAATCCCTTGGCCATTCTCCATCAAGATCGCTTTTACAAATATTTTCTATCAATAATTTTGAAAGTTCTCTGGAAGATCGCAGAATTATTAGAAAAATTCGAGATATTCGAATGCAAGGTGATTCTCATCGAAAATCTCCTCTGCTTGATTTTGATAGTCAAATGGAAAAAGAAAAGATTGGTTATTATCAGCAAAAATTGATGGAAAACGCTGACATCAATTACGAAGATGTTATAGTCATTAAGAGGAACATGGATGGAGATTTCAATTTCAACGGTGACAATCTGAACAATCCCGAAGCCGAAGATGATGACTCAGAAGACTATGATGATAAGGATGAATCTGAAAAAAACACTTTAAAGAAATCTAATTCTGATGTGGAGATGTTATGTGTTAAGAAGGAACAAGTTACGAGCCTTTTTGCATACACGGATTGGGAAATGAAACAGTACGCCAAAAGTACCAACTTAAAAAAAGCTTCGTTGCTTCGAGCTTTCGGAATGATTCGCCATATAGTAAAATACATTCTCAAAATAATATCAGAAGGCAAACCTAAATTTGTGCTCTTCTCGGGTCACGACAAGACCATTCAGTTTTTAAGCCTTGCACTAGGTTTGGCCGATGACAACTTTCTCAACATTCATTATGCTTCGAGAATGGTAATAGAGATATACAAAAATGAAGGTAAAGAGTATATGAAAAATAACAAGAGTTGGAATGGCAGAATGGATGGTCGTAAGTCTAAGGTAGTGGCGCCGTTAGATTTCTTCCTTAGGGTTGTGATGAATGGTCAGGATGTGACACGACAGCTCAGTTTCTGTAGAGGAAACAGAAGTATTTTAGCGGACAATCTTATGAAGGTGAATGGTCGCTCAGGAGGTAGGAAGAATAAATCGTATCTTTGTAGGATTGAAAATATCATTAGGTTCACGCATGAAGATTATTTCAGTATTTTCAATGCATCGAATTTTAAAGATGCTTGTACAGTTAGAAAATTTTAGTTTAATCATTTATTGTGATTGGTTTGAAGAAATCCATCATGTCCGTTTGCTAGTTTTGAATAACGTTCCCAATTGGTATCATCAATGGGGATTACATTTTTTTTCTATTAAGGTTTTCATTTTATGTATACATATAAGACTTTGAGTTTTGAGTTCCGTATAGCATTATTTATTTCAATCTTGAAAAATCAAGTTTATCATACTTTATTTTGCACAGTTGTAATTTATCATTATTATTTTTAAAAAAATTGATGCCTTTTTCTGTAAAAATTCCTTGATAGATGGGGATAAGATTTAATTTCTATTTTTGTGTTATCATCTTGGTAAGGGCATAAGATATTGTTCCTATTTTTATGATGCAATCCTAGAAAGGGAAAACTGCCATTTTCATTCGTCATGACCTGTGGAACGGTTGGTTGATTTGGTTCTTATTTAATTAACTAACTTACCATCACGCCGTTTCCCCGTGGGGGTAGACAGAGAGGATACAGCGTCATACTCTTCTGTCCTGACATACAACTCTCGCCTCATCCACATTCATACATCTTCGCTTGCAAGCTCGACGGTTGTTGAGGCATCTAACGGAACCAACTTCCATTATCTGGTTAATCTGGTCATGCCACGTCTTCCACGGTCGGCCTCTCTTTCTGGCGCCGTCAACACTTGCATTATATATCTTTCTTACCATTCTTTCCTCACTCATTCGCTCAACATGCCCAAACCACCTAAGCGACTCTGTTTTAATTCTATGAATTATGCTAAGATCAGCTTTACATTCATTCCTAATATCTTCATTCTTTACTCTATCATGCATGGATTTGCCACATATACGTCTAAGGGATCTCATCTCCACTGCATTCAATCTACTTTCGTTCCTCTTTTGCCAGCTCCAGGCTTCACTTCCAAACATCAGTGTCGGTACCAGAACTCCATTATCTACCGCTAGTTTTGCCTCGGTAGACATATTTCTATTAGAAATTATTGCATTCAAAGTACTGTTCACTATATTTCCCGCAGTCACTCTCCTTTCGATATCTTTCTCAACATTCCCTCTTCTATCGAACACACTTCCCAAGTACACAAACTCATCTACTTGTTCCAAACATTCATTGCCTACTAGTATTTCACACATTGTCTTACTTTCCTCCATTTCGTATACCATCACTTTTGACTTGTTTACATTCATAATAAGGTCACTTTCCTTGCATACATCATACATCCTGCTTACTAGACTTTGTAAGTCTTGTTCACTATTTGCCATTAGTACTGCATCATACGCGTACAGTAAACAGCATACAATCAAATTACTCATTTCGCTCCTACATTCATACATTCCAATTCTTTCACACAATTATCCATGTACAAGTTGAACAGCCATGGAGACATTACGCAACCCTGTTTGACACCTTTTCTTTGTTTTGTTGTTATGTCAAACCATTATGTGAATGTTATTTACTATATTAATCTAGAATATTTTCCTGTTCAAAGTTGGTCAACACTGCCATTTTTTTTATCATCAGCGGTTTTTTGTGTGGAAGTGATGGAGAAAATTAATATCATTTTCATAAAAGTATTTAATTATTAAAGAAAGCATTAAATTTACAATCTCAAAATGATTTTGCCTGTTAATTCAGGAGTAATCTGATGGATGTCTATAATAAATATTTGTAGCATTAATCGCTTGTGGCAACGGTAGTGTTAAACTTTATGGGTTAAACACAATGTACAGGAGCTATTAGATGTATTTTTGCCTTACTGTAGACAATCCAACTTTGGATAGTTCTGGTATGTTTTGTGGTTTGGTCAAATTTATCTGAGATATCCAGCAGACTTATGTTTGAAACACAATTTGTAGTTATTTATAAAACAATTTATTAATTTAATTACATGAATACTCAGGAGATTAAATTGGATTTAAACAGTTCTGTACTGCGTCTCTCTCCAATCTCAAATAGATGAACTTCCAATAGCTTTTGAAAATCCAGTTGTTTTCATATATGCACTTATATGATATTTTAGTCTGTCAACATTCTTGCAAAATTGTTTACCTGGAGATTTGTACTTCGGTAGGATTAGTCGAGGAGATTTTGAATTGATTGAGAATTTCAAAAATTCATCCTTGGTAACCGAAAAAAAAAAAGATGACGAAATCGAAGAATACAGATGAGAATTAAAAAAACTTTTTCCTATGCTCATTTGTTCATTATTAAAAGACAATTGTTAATTATGCAAGATAACATTAGCAATGACAGTTTCTTCATCATAATTGTTTTTTTTTTTTTTTTTGAGAAAGAAAGCAAACACTAAAAGATGTGATAAGTTTTAAAATCCTCAAATTTTCTTTTAGTGAAAGAAAAATGTCACGAAAAGCTTTAGTACAATAGAAAGTTTCATAAATAATATGGAAAAGAGAACCATTACCTACCGGTTAATTCTCTTGTAAAATAATACATTCATTCAGTAATTTTCTGTTCAATCTTGATTGTGAATCCAACAAAAAATATGAGGTGAGGACCATAAGTTTTCAGCCTGAAGATGTTCAGATGGTAAAATAATGATGAAATTTTTTTTACTTTTCAACATAATCTTTCGCTTACATTTTTCCCCGCTTTTAATTAACCATTCTATACCATTTACAAAATACTTTGAAGATTTGTCCTAAAATAATCCATAACTGTTTTCTTCAGTTGACCTTCGCCATTCTAGAGCTTGACTGAGATGACACTACTGCCTTTTTTTGAGAGGATTATTGTAGAAAACAGTAGTTTCATCTCCCAGAATAATGAACTCAATAAAATATTTTTCTTTTCCATCACACATCTTCAAAATTTCTTTATAATACTCAAATTATTGATGCTTTTGAACTGTAGAAACAGGTTTGGGCATCCATCTTGATTAAGAAGATGATTATGTAGAATCTTAAATACTGATTTAGATACCCCACACTTTGATGCAATTTTCTTTGTATTCAGCCGCCTGGTACTTAAAACTTCTTCTACCATTATTTCTGGAGTTATCATTTCAATTGGCCGGTTGTTATGTGGCTCATTTTCAATTTATTCTCTTCCCTACCGAAACCGTTTTACTCATTCTTTCACAAAAATCGCCATTTAGACAGTATTTAATTTCTGGTGGATTGAATTGTGAGTTGTGAGGATAACTTCAGACTTTTTAAAGTGTTCGTGGGAATTTGGGTGACCCGTTGGGAAATCCTGAGGGGTCCTGCTCAGTGGTCCTGATGTACCCTTGACCATGCTGCCCTACATTGGTCTTTCTTTGTTTTCTTTTAATAATCTTGCAATTTCACTTTTTCTGTTTATTACTTCTATTTTCTCTTTACATTCTTGTTAATTTCATTGTGTTTTCTATCGTTATTTTCCATTTTATTTGCACAACCATGTTATCTTTCTGTTTTGTATCATATTTTGTCAATTTTACGTTGTCTCTCCTGATCGGTGTCATACCGGTGGTTTTACCTTTTCTGGCACAAGTGCTACATGTTTTTATTTTTGTTTTGTCCCTTTCCCTCCAAGGAGGGGTGTTGATTTATTTTTGTCCCGTGCGATGTCTCCTCGGGTGTTCTTATGTTGTATTTTTAGATTATAGATGTTCTTTTATTGTAATTTTGTAAAACCTCTTTTAAAAATAAAGACTTTTAGCATGGGACATTGAAGGTTTTGCGCGACCGACTCGCCTGGTCTTGCTTCTTGTTATGCTGGGACGCAAGGCCGGGCGGAGAGGACGCTTTAGCATAAAATAATGCCAACCAGGCGGCGAATGTGTTGGGCTGATATGGACGCTTCAGCGCATAAAACAGCCCAGGGTATGTGGTGGGTCACCTTCAATGGTGGATTGAATCTCTCTTTGGAAAGAAATTTGATTATAATGCAGTACTCAATTTTTAAAAGCTAAAATATCGACTGTCAGTCAAAAATTTATTGAGGCAGGAATGCATATAGTTTACTAGTCACAAAGGGTTTCTTTCTCAAAGAATGCAAGTTTTTACTAAATTTTCAGGCGGGTGTGTGTAATATTTTGTTGATACATAAATCAGTTTTTGATATTATCTGTTAATTAATTCCAACTGTAAGAATACGTATATTAGCAGTACCTGATGACTTTGCAAATCTATTCTCATTAAATTATATTGTTCTGTGAAATATCATTGGATGGAACGAGGATACTTGTTCTTGTATCATTATTCTGTCAATCTCTTTATTGCCCTATTATCCTTTTGCACTTGTAGACAATCTTGCACCAAAATACTTAATTTGATTTTGCAAATCGATTTTTGGTGTTAAATTAATATTTCGAAAGTTGTATTATTTGGTTGTAAATTGAGGTATTATTAAATATAGCTTATGTTTATGTATGTGAATGATTCATAAGCATATGTGTATGTAAGTAGGTATGTGAATGTGTATCACTGGTTGTATTTGTATAGGTCCAATAATGTTATTGGATATGTCTTATTTACTACTATGTATTTTAAAAATATTAACGGATATTAATATTACTGCCATAAAAAACATACTGTCTTTTAAAATAAGTACCTTTAATATTTATCTGCTTTTATAATATATGTTTTCTTTTTTTCTAAAGATTTTTTGTATATTTAGAAATATCATCTGTTTGTAATATGATATCAATATTTTTTTGTTTTATTGTTTTGTTGATTGCTTTATTAATTGTCTGAATGTATAGGGCTGCTTGTATCATAGTAATCTTTCTTAAAAACAATAGATCTTTATAGACCATAGGATGGTGGAAAACGCAAGAATCGATGGTTTAAACGAAAAGTTACTATAATCCAAGTTGATACAACCGGCACTGAGGAAAGCAGTCTTAATAAATTATGTTCTTCGGACCTGCTATGTATTTAATTGCATTTATTTTTGATGTTGTACTTCTTTAGGCGCATATGAGGAGAAATTTTTGTATGTAACGAAATGCGTGCATATTATACGACAGAAGTTTTCACATCATGAAGTTAGCTATCAAAGAGAGTAAAGTGTGTATTTCATATATTGGCTAAGTTCACTTGTAAGAGACCCAGACTGCAAACAAAGTGAGATACGCATGCATTTTCCATCCATCTATGTTCCAACGCAAGATATACAACATAGCGGTTTATGGAAATTACATTATACTTTACTTTTGACAAATTGTATATTATTTTTATTATTATACTAATTTGGCTTTAAGGCGCAATGAATAATCAATGTTTTTTTTTCATCATCATCACTATTGTTGTTTCTGCAATTCCTGGTAGGTCTTGGCCCCCTCAAGAATAATTTAACCAGAATAAAGAAAATTCTTTATCACATGACATTTTTTTTCCTGTTCTGGATTTCTAAGACACTTTCGTCTTTAAAGGCATTTCCACACCGCCTTAGCTTTGGTCTTTCCAAACTCCTTTGCCCTATTGGTCTTATTTTCAGAAATTATTTGATTGCCGTTTGGTCATCTTCTGCAAGTCCCAAGCAACAAATTTTTCCTATTTTAATAAACCTTAAGGCACTTGTTTCATTAAACAATATACAGATCTCACTATCGTACCACAATAAATAAATGTTGCGGGCCGGAGCAAAGCCTGATCTTGTGCCTCCTCATTGCTCAAAATCGTATTTGTACAATTTGTAGCATTAATTTGAAATTCACACATTTAAAAATCACAATGTAATGATAATTTTGACATTTCCTGATTTCGCTAATCCTTTCTTTGCTGCCGTGTTTGCGTGGAGCTACTCATTGTACATTTTAATTTTCATTTCAGTATGTTTTTTTAAATCTCGGAATAGTTTTTCGAGAAGATATAAGAAGATAGTATTTAGTGTAATTCAATCACTAATAATAATTATTGTCAAACTGTACAGGGAAACGTTTCAAAATACATATTAATATATAAAATGTATTTTTTTCATAATATGACATATACATACAATATTGACATTCCTATAATTACTAATATAATTATGTTATTACTATTACCTATATAAAATAATTTTATCTGTAAATAATATATTAAAATTAATAATTTCCTTTGCATGTGGTTTCATTAAAATAAGCAAATATATTTTATTTATAAATTAAATCAGAAAATGTAAGTTAGATAATGTAATTGATAATTTATTTTTTATTAAATATGTTATGTTATTCTTTCCTACTATTTTTGATATCTACTAGATCAAAATATATTATTTTTATTCATATTAATTAGTTTATCATGTGTTGTATGACTGTCGATCATACTATGTATTATTTAACGAATAATAGCATTTATTTTTTAAAAGCATACACATAGGTATACATACATGCAGTGGCGTGCAGTGCATACAAGCAAAAAAGCTGTGCAATAGTTAAGATTCTGGTAAACAAATATTAATTAAATAATACTTATCTTAAGAAAAAGTTGATTTAAAAATCTAGCCTTAATTCGTCCTACGGCTAGAAGTTTTATTTTCAACGTTTCTGTACCTAACTTCATGTCAATTCTTAATTTATCTCAATTGTTTGCGCCCAACAAATTTGTTCCATAGATCAAGTCAAGTCGAGAAAAAATTCGTCCTGAACCGTGTATTTTGATTTATCTGCGAGTTTTTTGTAATAGATAAGTCAATTTTTTTTTTTTTTTTTTTTTTCACACGAAGCAAACGCATTGTGGTGCGACATAATGTCTTTAAATAAAATAACTTTTTGTTTAACACCACTTTATTGAGTTAAAACCAACTAGTTTCGACTCACAACTGAGTCGAAACTAGTTGGTTTTAACTCAATAAAGTGGTGATAAACAAAAAGTTATTTTATTTAAAGATAAGTCAATTTTTCAATGAATAGAGTATTTCTTCGAAAGGTCCTATGCCAGGTGAGAACTGCGCGCTGTCACTGGCAGAAATGATATACAAAACTTTTTTGTGTGTGTTGTATTTCTCATTTCTATGGTGAATGTAAATACCATCTGTCAAATCATATTGATTATTTATGACGATATTGCCATCGATGACATCATAAAATGTTTGATTTAATTTTGTGAAAAGAAACGTATATCTGAAATTAATATTATTCCCAATTTAATAAATCTTCTTCGAAATATATTTAAAGTTTTTGCCGTATTACCTATATAAAAAGTATTTATTTATTTAGATAATCTTGTTTACAACACTTCTTTTATAGTGTAGTTATTTTTGTGGATTGAAGCTACTCAAAATAGTTTATTTTATATAGTTAAAAAAATTTCAAAAAATGTATATACCCTTATAGGTATATGCGTATATATATTTTTTTAATATAGGTACCTATATAGTCGGTCACAGCATAACCTAAGTTTATACCCACTGCATGCCACTGCATACACATAACATGTGCCACCAATATTTCTTAAACCAAGCTCTGTCCTGAATTGGTGGTCTTTGGAGATGAGCATCAAACACCGACCAGTTGATTTCTATACTAGTCTTACCTAAAGATTAAATAAATATGATCATAGTAACTTCATATTTAAGAAAAGTTTGGAAATAAAATAAAACATAAATATGTATGTGAATTTTGTTAATAAGCGAAAGTGAAGAAGAGTGGTTGAAAAATGTGACGGAATGACTAAGAATGCAGAATGTTTGAACAGATGAAACAATTGACTGACAATCCTGTCAAGCAGATGTTTTCAAGATTCACTTTGAGATTAAAAAATCTCTTGTACCACCCAATCGTTTGGAATTTGTAGACAAATTAAAATTGGGATAATTCTCGAATCTCCATAGTATTATTTCATCAAGAAATGCTCAAGAGGTGGAGTAGAAGTAGACAAGTTAAATACTTTGAGAGTTTGAATTAAACTTTCAACATATTTTTCTGTGTCTATGTTCCATATTTAATTAACCAATAATTTTCTTTCACAATTGCATCTAAGGTACATTGCTTGTTTGATCAGAAGTATTACCATGGAGTTGACCCTCATCTCAGGAGATTACCAAAGTAGTTCTACATTTCATATTATACAGGGTTATTTGTAAAACATTAATAACCTCGCAGGACTATATTCCTACCCTGATTATGAGTCGAAAATGTTCAAGCTATTATGACCTAATATCAATAGTTAAGGAGATATGCGACATCAAAATTTGCATTTTTTTTCCAATATTTCTGACTTATTTTTTGTACAACGTTGGACTATCATTACAGTAACTTATATCGAATATGAAAAATTCATTCCCTTTAATACAAGTCAAATAAAAACCTTAGAATTCCAATTGGAAAACATTCCAATTGAAATTTTTTCAGGGTTTTTATCATTTTATTTAACTTGTATTGGAATGAATGAATTTTTCGTAATCAATATGAGTTACTGTAATGATAGTCCAACGTTTTAAAAAAAATAAGTCAGAAATATTGAAAAAAAAATGCAAACTTTGATGTCGCATACCTCCATAACTATTGATATTAGGTCATAATAGCTTGAACATTTTCGACTCATAATCAAGGCAGGAATATAGTCCTGCGAGATTATTAATGTTTTACAAATAACCCTGTATACATAAGAAATATTAAGAATATTCGTGTGACGTGACTGCGAAAGTACAGTCGAACTCGGTTATAACGAACACGACGGGACCAACTAAATTTGCTCCTTGTAGCCGGGACTCCTTATATCCGGGATTCACTTTTTTCACAAATTTTGATTGTGTGATTTTATTTTCAAGAGCAGCTGAATAAACATCCTTATCTTTCCAGAGTGATGAAACTGTAGAAGACGATTGTGAAAACTTTTTACAGACTTTTTGACGCCGATAATTTCGACTTTTTCGCGAACCTAGTGACACTTTCGTTTGTTAGGGAACACGTTTAACTGATTAGGCCTTTAAATGCTAATACAGTAAACTGCATAAAATAAACTGTCACCATAAACATTTTGGAAACCCCCAATAATCGGAGTTATATGACCAGTATTCTCGACCTTCAGTAAACTATTGCTTGCCTGCGCACGTGGGATTTTCGGACACAAGTTTGTGTACGTCATAAAATGAACCCTAATTAAGTGCAAGCCGCTTTAAAAGCAAAGTGAAAAAGTTCATTGTTATGAGTACGTATTTGTCTTTTTTTTCTGTAACCCAAGCAAATATGTTTGCAAAGTTTCTAAAATTTGCTCCGTATATCCGGGAATCGCGCTCCTTATAGCCGAGACCGATTGTATGGGACTATGCGCAAATCAAAATGAATTCTCAGTTTTTCTCATTATAGCCGGGATCTCCTTATATCCGAGCTCATTATAACCGAGTTTGACTGTATATACAAACATCTTTATTTTTAAAAAAAAGTGTATCGCCCAAACATGTATAAAGATAAGTTTCGTGTATCACTAGTATAGACATATTTTACTTTAAATTCTTTTAAAATGTACTGAACTATTCACATTCCATGAAGTAAAAATTTATTCAGATCTCCATTTTATGAAATAATAAATAAAAATGTAACGTTTAAATAAGTCTGTGATATTTTAATTTCTGCATATTCATGTTATCTTTCTTGTTAAATACATTTGTCTCTGGAAGGACTCAGTAGTCTGGTTGGTAGAAATAGTCCTAATATTTGTATTGGTAATCATATAAAAATATTTATGTCTGTAATACCTTTATTGCCCTCATCCTCCGTCAGACTGCGTCAATTTGTATGGAAAAATCTCCAGTCTTCTTGAGATGAGCCCACAATTTCTCACTGCTGTGAAATAATTATTTATTATTATGTTTTTATCTCTACATTTTATGTATCTTTTTAATCTGGAAAGTAGCATCTATATACAACTGTACAAATATTCTTCCCTCAGAATGTGCAGTAGTAAAGTGAGGTTGTAATGTAATGTTTTATCAATATTGATGACAATGTTCATGGCCATGTGATCATAAACATCACATGTAATAATTCAATAATTTAGTCACCCATAGGGCCTAGCAATAGCAATCGGCTTTAAACTTGGCATCCCTCGTAGCCCAGTGGGCATGGCACTGGCTTCTCGCACCGAGAGTCCGAGTTCGATTCCCGGTGATGTCACAATTAATCTATGTGATTTACTCAAGCCTGGGTGTTTTGTGATGTGTTTCGCTTCTGTAATTGGGCCTCTTGGCCTGTTGAAGCGTAAAAAAAAATAATAATAAAAAAACATGGCCTTTTGCTAATATGTGCAATAAATAATTAAATGTTTCATAACATTTTTGAATCTCAAAGATTTAAAATATTTGAACTGGACACTATAAATGTAACAAATCTAAGTGCAATTTATAAATCTTTTTTATTCTTTGTTGTATTATTCTTAATATGCCTAAGTTTATTTTATAACATATTTATCATTATTAACATATTTCTAAAAGTGGAGACCTATAACTATTATTGGCCATCTATAATTATATTAATGTTTTCTATGCTTCTTTGTTGTGCTGTTGGTCTTCCGTGAATATTAAATAAATAAATATAAAATGAGAGAAAAAAACAATGAATTGTCAAAAATACACTGCTTATTTACTATTTACATTAACAATTGGATTCGTGGTACGCTTTCCCACTTGTATCAAAATAAATACGCTGTTGACAGAAATTTCGGAAATTTTTGATTCGGGATGTTCACTTCTGCCTGTTCTGTCATAACTTCATTAGTTTTTAATTTATTAACGTAATATTATGTATATAATTAATAAGAAAACACTTTACATAAGCCAATAATTTGTTGAATTATTGGCTTACGCAAAGTGTTTTCTTATTAATTATATGAATAATGTTACCACAAATTAACTGTTCGAAGAATATTTTTTCTTCTTCTGTATGAAGGCTTGAACTTTGTGGTGACATTATTATTAAAATAAAACACAAATTACTTTGTTTAACTCAAATTCCTACATATGGAATTAGCAAGTGCATTACATCCAATAGAATGGGACTTATTTGATGATCAGGTTAGACTCATTGCAAGTATAAAAGCATACAAAAAGAAAATAGACTTAGATAAAAAAATTAAAAATTTGTGCCATAATTATAACTCAAAAGAAATTGTAGAAGTGCCAAAATGTGAAAATAATCAGAATAAATTTCATAATCGAGTGATAAACTTATCTAATCATGAGTTTGCGGAGGAAGAGTTAAAATTATTAAATAAAGGACTTAATCACAATTTACATTACAACACTAATAATAATAACAATAAAAAAGAACTAGAGATGCTAGCAGTGGATTTGTAGCTTGTTGGTCTTGTGGTTAGGACACTGGCCTCGTGATCCAAAGGTTGCGGGTTCGATCCTCACTCCAGACTAGCAAGTTAGTCCTATTTTCATAGTACAAGCGCTTAGCTTAGTTTGAAAATAGTAAGAATATTGATGTGACACGTATTCCGTGTTCACATCTCTATTTTTTTAAAATTAAGAAAAAATAAGGATTTGGATAATGCATTAAGTAAACAACCTAAATTGTACCATTATAGATGTGCAGAAGTCATAATAAATAGAAACAATACAGTACCAAATAACAATAAACATCAAATATTTAATTCTAACTTGAAACTAGTGAAGAACATTAAGAAAACAGTGAAAGAAAAAGACCTTATTGTTACAAAAGCAGATAAAGGAAACAGTGTGATCATTATGAACAAAGCGGACTATATAACAAAAACTATGGATTTTTTACAAGGAGCCAATTTTGAAGTAATTAAGAAGAACCCCATTAATAAGTGCCAAGAATTTGTTAAAGAAGCTGTGAAACGTTGTAAGAGTGACATTTTTGTGAATTTGAAAAACAACAACAATCTTATTTTAAGTAACCCACAAATACCAAAACTATATAGCCTTTTAAAAATACATAAATTAAACAAGCCTATTAGGCCGGTAGTGTCTAATTGTAATGCGCTAACTTATAAATTGGCATCAGCAATTAATAAAGTAATTATGACGTCTAATGTTTTCCAACCAACATACACGGTTAAGAATTCTTTAGAATTAGTTAATTGTCTACAAGATCTAGAAATTCCAAACCACGCTTTATTGGTATCCTTTGATGTAATCAATTTATTCCCGAGCATTCCGATTGAGGAAAGTAAAACAATTATCACTAATTTGTTAAATTCTTCAAATTTGACAAAAGACCTAGTTTATGATTTAACATTATTATTTGATGTCATATTTAAACAAAACTATTTTCAATTCAATAACATAATATTTAAACAGAAAGATGGCTTAGCGATGGGAAGTAGCACAAGCCCTTTAATTGCAGATATTTTCGTTAATAATTTAGAACAAAGAATTTTTAATAGTGGTGCACTTTTATTAAAAAATGTATTTTGTTGGAAAAGATATGTTGACGACATATTTTGCGTATGGTTAGGGACAGAAAGACAATTAAATATATTTTTAAATTTTCTCAATAAATTACATAAAAACATTCAGTTCACATTAGAAATAGGTAATAATAAGAGTTTAAATTTCTTAGATTTAAATTTAACCTTGATAAATAACAAAATAGAATTTAATATTTTTAGAAAAGACACATACACGGATATCGTTATACACAATTCATCGAATCACCCCTTGTCCCAAAAACTTGCGGCGTTTCACTC